>PVKP010024190.1:0-35301 GCA_004027715.1 Plecturocebus donacophilus | reverse complement strand
ATATAACACATATTATCTATTTTTTTGATATATATATATATATATATAATTTTTTTATTTTATTTTATGGAGCCTCAACAATATTCACAGACTGAACATATTCAATGTGCATATCCAATCGGATATGTTTACCGAACATATCCCATATACCAGAGTCAAGTCTTATTATTTAAGAAATACATTTTTAAGTCTATAGCTTCCATAAATAGTTGTTATTCTGATGCCTCTGGCAAAGTCAACTGAAAATTTTCCGGAAACGATGCCATTTCCAGAATGCCATTCTAGAGGCCATTTAAGAACATTTCTGATTCGTGGGAAGACGTCAAGATACCAACACTAGCAGGAATTTGGGAGAAGTTGATTGTAACCTTATGGATGTCTTTGAGGGATTCAGGATTTCAGTGGAAGCAGTAACTGCATATGTGGTAGAAACATCAAGAGAATTAGAACTAGAAGTGGATACTAAAGATGTGGCTGATTTGCTGCAATCTCATGATAAATGGATGAGGAGTTGCTTATGAGTGAGCAAATAAAGTGCTTTCTTGAGATGAAATCTCTTGGTGAAGAATCTGTGAACACTGTTGAAGCGACAACAAGGGATTCAGAATATGATATAAACTGAGTTGATAAAGCAGCAGCAGCATTTGAAAGGATTGACTCCAATTTTGAAAGAAGTTCTGTTGTGGGTAAAATGCTATCAAACAGCATGGCACCCTACAGAGAAATATTTCATGAAAAGAAGAGTTGATCAATGTTGCAAATTTTATTGTCTTATTTTAAGAAATTGCCACAGACACATCAACCTTCAGCAACCACCACCCTGATCAGTCAGCAACCATCAACATCGAGGTCACCTTCTTCACTAACAAGATTATGACTTGCTGAAGCCTCAGATTATAGTTAGCATTTTTAGCAATATATTTTTATTAAGGTATGCACACTGTATTTTTAGATATAATGCTATTGCACACTTAGTAGACTATAGTCTAAATATAACTTTTATATGCACTAACAAATCAAAAAATTAGTGGGACATTCAATTTATTGCAGTGGTCTGATACTGAGCTGGACTACCCATTCTCATTTTTTATTAAGTATTCAAATTTGAATTTTGTGCTTGTTCAAAGACAGGTCTTCTAAATGTTTTACACAGGATCTGGCACATTGGATATGCTCAGTAAATCTGTTATTATTCCCATCATTGGTTCAAAGCCCAATGTTTATTACAAAGTTATAAGATTCCTCATTATTTTTTGCAAAGGTACCAATGTTTTTTTTCCCAGGTGGATTAGATAAGAGTTTATTGACATTTGCACAATAATTTTCCTGATTTTTTTGTTGCCTCAACTAGTAGAATTTACTGATTTATTTATTGGTTTATTTATTTATTCAGCATTGAACACATGCCTGGTAGGCTTCCAGGTGCTCAGGAAACACATATTCAAAAGGGGAAAACTTGTTAAATTAATCATTAAAATAGAAAAGAAAAAGACAGAAAGCCATAATGCCAAAACCACTTTATTTCAAAAGTTAAGTAAACAAAATTTCGTTAAAAACGGTTAATCATGTAAAAACAATTAAAAGACAGAAAATAAAAATTATGCTGATTTTGATAGGGCAGTCAGAGAAAATCTGTTGGAGGTATTCTAAAAAGGATAGGACTTAATATTGGAATGTATATGAATCCCATAGGATCATCATGAAGACTACAACGAAATGATGCATATGGACTGCGGCAGAGAAATGGAGATAGCTAATCTGAAATCTATTTAAGTGTGAGTGGTATGAAGTCTTAGCTGTTCCTATAACTATCCTTTTCTCCTTCTCCTCTAAGAGTTAAGCAATCTATCACTCTGTAATTTTATTTTATTTTTTAGCAGAACAACCTGGATGAACTTCCCACTTTTTTTACAATATTGTGTCTTGCTCTTATTAGTTGATCTGTAGATTCTGTGTAATTTGGCCTTTATCACATCTGCTGAAACCGAACAAGAACCCTCTAAAGCACTCTGGAAGTGTGAGAAACAAGCTAAAACCCATCAGTAATTTTATGAGGGTATAAATGTCACATAGTACCTCATATTCACAGGGATAAGATAGGAGATTTCCAAGGTCAAAGTCCCCAAATAAGCAGTGAAAATTCCAATAGCAAGCTGATGACTCTACCTCCCCTCCATGCTTTTGCTGTTACCTGCTAGGAAGCTGTAGGAACTAGAAGAGACAGAAATGTGACAACAGAAAAAGAATCTCTGTCATTTACATGTAATTTTCCAATAATTCTATTCTTGATCCTGGGCAAATGATGTCCACAGAACTGCTTGATCAATAAAAGGATCAAAGCTTTAAAAATTAATTTCTCAGAGCTCAAGTGAATGTTCCTGATAGTTGATCTACTGTTATGTATTTGCAGAGCATAATTCAGCGCCTGACAGACACAGGCTATTCAATAAATTACCGGTAATTTTAATAATCCAAGAATGAAGAAATAATTATTTTTATGTATATTGTGAACATTGAAAAAATATATTTATATACATATTAATTAAAGAAATGTATAATGAGTACCACTTCTATGAAATTATTGTATGATTTTTCTATACCTCAGATATGCTCTACACATTTTTGGTACCTCAAAGTAAAAAAAACCTAATGGTTTCACAAATTTTCTTGAATCATACCGTTGTAATATTTTTATTTTACAGGACTACTTCTTTTGTTTCTGGTATTTTATCAGAAGTGAAACTACTTTGATCCAAACAACACTGAATTTGGCCCTTCTTTTACAAGTTTCAACACACAGTACCAAAAGGGTGAGTTGGTTGTTGGCCTCAAATGACTGATTTCTACTTAACAAGGCACAAAGGAACAGAACTCCTGGGCAACTTGATGTAAAGTGTGTCATCCACAGGTCAACAGGCTGCAGCCACCCAAACTCATTTGTTTAGACCTGATTAAGTCCAGCAGGGGGAGTATGAACATGCTTTCAAAAGGATCAAATAGGAGAGAAGCATCAGGAAAACCGGGTAGAGCATGCTTTCATTTCTTCCCACAATAGGAAAGTGTTGCCCTGTGCTGTCAAGTTCACGAACTTGCTAACAGCTTTTTATAGGAACAGTACGTTTTCTACATTTGATCTGAAAGAGACACATCTGAGGGTTCACCAGTGTCCACTTGCCTCCTGAATTGTGGCAGCATGGAACTCTTCACTATCTGACATTTTAAAACTGGCCTTGGATACAGTGCTTTGTGTGAGGTAAACCTACTGCGCTCCCAATACTTCCTTGAAAAGGTTGACAAGAAAACCCAGATGAGACCACGTTTCACTGTCTGGTTGTCATTGTACGGTAGAGTACAAGATAAGTTCATGGGGAAGCACAGCCGGGAAAGAAGGAGATGAAACACGCGGTTAAAGTACTCATCTCAATATGAAAAATTCTATGTTTCTTTGATAATAAGGTAATTTTTCACTTAATAACAAGGAGAAACTAATACATTGATACAAATTTTATTTCTGTTTTAAATATTGAAGAGTTTGTTTCATGTGCTTTTACCAGTCTTCGCTTTTCTTCCATGAGTCTTTTAGACATTTTGGGGACAAAGGGGCTGAAATAAATGGAGGAGAATCTATGTTGCCTCCCAAAGGAATGTAGTATTTGAACCGTGATTTTATATGTTGAATTTGGAATTCCAGACTTCTTTTTGCTGTGTCAAACTTTAGATCTTGCATATTTTCTGGCTTATTGTTTTAAACACCATAACACTTTTACCTGATGTCATTTTCAAAATTGACTAGTTATGGATCTTGAACAATTTTTAAAATTTCTCTCAGCAATTGTTCCCTCGTCCCATAAAATGAAAATATTAATACCATCTACCTCAAGGGGTTGTTATGAATATGAAGTTAGACAATGCACGTCAAATCTATAGTATGGTGCTTATCATAACAGTAATCATATATAGTACTTGTCATGTACTATATATTGTACATGTGGTAAAATGTTAGGTCAAACAATAAGGAATCATAATATTCCCAGAAAACTCACGTGCGGGGGAAAAAAGCTACACAGGGTTTTCTATGAATTTGCTTTTTCTTCTGATACATAAAGTTATATTTCTGTCTCTGTTTGAGACCAGTGAGGTCCCCTCCCTGCATAAACTGATTAGGCTACCACTTAATCACAGCACAATTAAACTCTACACACCCCACCCGAATTATTCCATTCAGAATGAATGGAGGGGCCTTGAAATGTTCACACTACGGATCATGGCCAAATACATGATTTAATTCTCTATCTTTTCAGAAACTGCCACTTTTGAAAGGCCACACAAAGTGACAAGTAATATGGAGGCAAGTCTTATTTCACGTTGGACTGACAGATAGATATACAATATCTATCCCAATAATTAATTCCTCAGCTGCTTCTGCCACTTACTCTCCAGTAGATAATTCCATTAAATATGTGCTGAATGCATATGCTAGAGGCCCTTTGCTGCAATTTACACACATTGGTGCCTGACTCCTTTTATGAAATTTTAAACAGTGAAAAGAGATAAACACTCTTGATTATTTATGTGTCGGATAAATGAATGGCTCAACAAAATTTTACAGCTAAAAATATTATTTACTCAAGTGAGGTTTTTTTTTTTTTTTTAGTGTGTGCATGGAAAGGTCAGATTTTTTTTTTTTTCTCCCATTGCTGTGAAATTGCTTCTGCTTTTTAGCAAATCTTCTAAGATGGCTGTTCTCCTTGCAATGTTGACAAGGACACGAGAAGGATGTGGCCTGAGGAAATCAAATGAGCAGCCTAAAATCCTGGCTGGAATAGCAGGCAGCCCACAGTTTGTGGGTTTTGAAAGTCTGTCAAAAAAGTTGCGTAATATGAAAGTGGAAACAGGACTTCTGAACAAAAATCAATAGCTGGATCTTTTGAACTGCCCATGTACAAAGTTCTAATGAAAATGTCTTTGAGGGGAGTTTTAATAGTGGACTTTGAGATCAGCTTCACCACTGGTCTGATAACAGTACAGAACATTTGAAGTTTTCAAAGAATCCAAGCCCTGAAAAGTTTGGCTCAAACACTGAGGATGTAAATGCCTCTGAGGGGTCTGAGAAATAGCAACCCACTGCTGAAGAATATACAATGTATGTGTTTCCTGAACCATGTCAAATTTTAGCCACAGGATACAATTTACTTCAAGGGGGTTGATAGCTCTCTAAAAAGCTGCACTCCATGTTCAAACTAATAATTGATCAGGCACCAGATACCATGTGGTAAGGGCATAGAAATGCCTAAAAATAAATCACCCAGGAGAGCTGATTAGAAGACACTTTTTTCTAAATGCATTTGAAGTAATCTTTTGACCATATGGGTGTTTATATCATATTCACTGATATTGTTTTCCCTTCTCCCCCTTTTTTCTTTTTCTCCTTTATTTTTGTAATATGTAGTTCCTCATTTCGATTCAAGCTAGAAATTATTCGTGACTAAAATTTATTGTGATAACGCCAAGGTACAGAGGTTTAAATTAGAAGTTAAAACTTTAGGTCACTTACTGTCTATTCTTTTGTTTTCTCATCTCCAGATCTTAAACACAAAAGGACTCATTCTTTATGGATAAAAAGGATGAAAATTTCTTAGTAGATTAAGAAAAATCGATCAAATAACTATGTGCTACTGTTTATAAAACCTGGCGTCTTATACTGGAAATGTTTTAGTTCTCATTTCAATTGTTTTGGAAAATATATACTTTAAGCCATCCTTGAAAATACCCATTTGCCCACCCATCAAAGGTAAGCAAAAATATTTTGTAGGGTGAGTGATAACAAAAATTGATTTCTTTTCTATTATTTTATTATTCCCCACTCTGTCAAATCCCCAGGCACACACAGAACAGAGTGATAGCTTAAAAATAAGATTATTGACTAGCCATTTAGTAGATTGTATCATTGATTTAAATTACTTTTAAATGATAAGCAAATATACTATAATTATTTTGCTCTTAATATAATCTGAGTAGGAAAATTCCTTGTTATCACTTCCAATTACTCAATCAAAGTCACTATGGCTAAGTTTTGCTCTTTTTTTTTCCTGTTATTTCCTATCAGGAAAATTTCATGAGGCAAGTAGTTTATTTTAAAGGCATAGAAAGTTGAGTTGTCCCACACTGAGATTTAAACACATACTCTCTCACTCTAAAACCCAAACTCTTAGTCATCTCCTTGGCCATACTGCCTCTGAAAACTCCATAATCAACTCTCAAACTCCTGCAAATACTGCACAGTTTGCATCACTCAACCCATCTTAACCGCTTTAATATTTTTCCTAAAATTGGCCCCAGGTTATGTGTTTTCTAGATTCATAATTAGACTACCATCCTTTTTCCTACACTCAGGTGTGAAAACAAGACTAATATTTGAATCATATTTCTCCAATTTTTATCATAGCACACTATTCTTCATGCATATACAGTATCACCATCTCTTGGGTCCATGCTCTTATCCCGTGATGTATGTGCTCTCTCCAGTCCATTACTCTCCCCTCTTACTCACTTTACACACTGCTGCAAGGTATCTTTCTATAGCGACACATTTTTATAGACTTCTGGTAATCTCTTCCAATAAAGATGGGAAACACACATGAACAAAGAAACCCACAAGCTCTTTTATTATACCTTGTCATCTAATGACCTTAAAAAATGTTCAAATACAAAAATTAGCTGGCGTGGTGGAAAACACCCATAGTCCCAGCTGCTCAGGAGGCTGAGGCAGGAGAATAGCTTGAACCCAGGAGGAGGAAGTTGCGGTGAGCCAAGCTTGCACCACTGCGCTCTACCCTGAGACTCCGTCTCAAAAAACAAACAAACAAACAAACAGATGTTCAAATCTACATTTTCAATTTTATCTATAAGAAGAGGTATGGTACAGGTTTAAAAGCACTGACTGTGCAGACAGACTGGGTGCAGACAGATAGGGTGGGAGTTACTTTAACAGTAACTCCTGTGTGACATAGAGAAGTTACTTTACTTTTCTGTTTCATTTTCCTCAATGATAAATGGGAGATAATGAAAATTCCTACCACACTGGGATGTTCTGAGGACTAAAAGAGGTGACACATAAAGTGTTTAGATGGATGCTTGATGCGTAAAGGCTCAATCAAAGTCATTATTCTTAATTATTAATGGTTGTCTCTGCTTCAAACAGGTCTATTTAATATCCTGGAGTATTTCTCATACTTTTCAAACATTTTTTTGTGAATCCTTTTAAAAACTCTTAATGAAGCACTTAACTTCTCCAATGTGGACAGCACCAGTTTGGAGGTATACAGAACTGAAAAGAGACCCTACCTTTACATAAGTTGTAGTCTAGAGGGAAAGCAGATATAAATAAAGAATGCCAACAAAGGGCCACATGCTCACACTGGTTCTTCTTTCTCACTTGGGATGCCTTCCTTCTCATTTACTATGTATTGATTTCTAAACTATTTCTCAAGGCCTAACTTTAACTCGAGGGATATACTAAAGCCTTCTTTGGAATGTGGTGCTTGAGTCAAAATGAATTTTTTATACTATGTATTGCTGTAAAAATTATATCCTATTCTATTATAGTTACTTATTTACGTATTACCTATCTCTTTAAACATGAATCACTGCATTCTTGAGGACAGAGAGCAAGATATTATCTTGTCTTCAAATGCCTATCAATATCTTGAATAGAAATTGTGATTGTGATTAATCTTTGAATCTGTAGATCGATCTTAGACAAAGATCTTAGACTAATAGTTTATTGCCATAAATATTTTCTAATCTGTTTTGTAGAGATTACTAATCGTCTTTAAAAAAAAAAACTGAGATAGGGTCCTGCTCTGTGGCCCACACTGGAATGTAGTGGCACAATCCCCGCTCACTGCAGCCTCGACCTCCCAGGCTCAAACCATCTTCCCACCTCAGCCCCCGAAGTAACTAGGGCTAAATGTGTGTGCCACCATGCCTGGCTATTTGTTTTGTATTTTTTGTGGAGATGGAGTCTTGCTTTATTTCCCAAGCTGTTGTCGAACTCCTGGATCTAAGCATTCCTACCGTCTCGGCCTCCCAAAGTACTTGGATTTACAGGAATGAGCCACCACCCCCTGGCAGAGATGATGAATATTTTTATTAATCAAACAAAGAATGAGAGCAACCCAGATCTATTCCTGGAGGCATGTCAGACCATTGGCACAATAATACTTCCGTAAGAAGAATCAGAGGATATTAAAGACGAAAGTCCTGATTTCTCCAATGTAAAACAATAGGAAACAAGAAGTCATTGGTGTTGAAAGTATAGCCTTTGATATCAGGGAGCTATTTCTTCAAGATGGAGAATGATTTCTTAGCCTAGAGCTAGCCATGCAGACTGCAAATAGCTAAGATAGAGGGCATCATTAACTTCATGCCTTGTGAAGCAAATACACTTCTTAGAACATCTCTGATGGTTGCCTTAGAAGCAGATTTCTAGCCTGTCGCACTGGATTTCACACCTACTTCTTAGCACTGGCTCGTGATCCACGTTCTTACTTGGTTTGCTCCCACTTGTTGGCCACCCATAGCACATTAGTCCTAGAATTCCTCTCATTCCATCTTATCTAATTATCTCTTATCTAAAGCCCATCATTGCAAAAGTCTTGAATCCTCCTTGAACCATCTCAGTTCTATCCCAAATGGGAATCTCCTAGGACATACATTCATTATACTTGTAATTGTTATTGGGGGCCTACTTCACTCAGGCATTGTTCTAGGAAATTGGGATATAACCAAGAGCCAAAGAAATCATATCCCTGCCCACAAGGACATAAAATTCAAAGAGAAAAAGTCCAAAATAAACACATAAACCCTTAAAGGTATAATAGAGAAACAGAGACGAGATAAGAGGATGCAGAAAGTAAATTTGTTGAGAGTGGGGTGGGAGGAGTGATTGCTATTTCATATGGAGTGGCAAAGAAGGCCTGCCTAAACACAACAATCAAAAATTCAAGATCTAGAATCATGTTTCTTGGATTTGAATCTCAGATCACTCATTAGCTAGCCTTGTTACCTTGGAAAATTGTTGTGCTCTTTTTATAGTTTAGTTCCTCACTTGTAAAATGCAAATGTAAAGCAGCCACTACATGAAGTCACTGTAAGGATTAAATGAGATGATAGAGGCTCAACACTTAGAAAAGGGCCCTGGCATATATTAAGTACTCCATAAATGTTCATTAATTTTGTAATTGTTATTAGGTCACTTTCCACAGAAGTACAGCCATATAGGCTAAATTATAATATATAATGCAGTCCTACTCCCATGGGAAGAACTAGGAAAATTAGTTGAAAGAGAAAGGAAATGTAACTCTCATCATTAGAAACACTTCATTTTCTCATTGTTGCATTTGGATTTCTCTATAAATGCTTTAAAAAGTTGTTCAGCCTAGAGTTAGCCATGCAGCCTTTAGAAAGGTATTCCCATTTTCCATATTACTGGTACTAGGAAAAATCACAGTTACTCACAAATCCAGCTGTCATCTTACTAAGCATACTCAGTGACCTCTTATAAGTTGTCGCCTGTTCCCCAGACTGCTAATGAATATTGAGGAGAACAGCCAAAAACCATGATTTTGACTTTGGTTAGTACTTATGAGAGTACCGCTTTGTTTTTATACCTTCTGTAAAGAAAGGAAAATCTAATTGATTGCTTCATTTTTCTATAAGGCATTTGAGTCAATTCAATATTAAGCAGGAAATAAAGAAGTCAAGGAATTAATCATCACCTGCCTCCTGGCAGTTTATAAAATCCACTTTATTTCTTGGTGAATATTCACTTAGCTTTAATTAAATCAGTACATAAATACCACAACAGGACCAAAGTCTTTGGAGAGATTTATTTCATCCCACCATTAAAATGTTTTCTGTTTTGACTTCAGTTAAAGTATAAAGCATGCTATAGCTTCCTACCACTGTAACAAATGTACAAGGCAGAAATATAAGTGATTTAAGAACAGTTGGAAATGAAACAAGATTTTTGTCATTGTTCTCATTCCACTAATCTGTTTTGAAACACAAAATGCAAATCCACAAGGGGATGCTTAATATAAAACAATGAAAAATAAATGAAATGAATTTTTCATTATGTTTTTCAAACTAGCATAATCTAAAAGAAGCAAGTTTTTCTGCTCTACTAGAAACAAATCAAAAGACCAGCAGAAAATTAAAATAAAACATAACAACACTAGGATTATAAAATTTTAAAAATGTAATTTAGAGTCAAAATGTCAATTACTTTTTTGATTGAAGTAAATAAACGTATTCTACAAGGGCTAAGTCTACTTTTTTAGTATAAAGGAATTAGCAAACTCCATATACACATAGGACACTTGACTGTTGATGTGATTTGATAGAGATAAGCAATAGTTATTCGACTCAGTCAGGAGTATTGGGTAACACTCTGCTTTTATATCAATCAAACTAGCAATTCATGATTGAGACATACCATACTTTGTCTCTAGACATATGGAAATCATTTTCATTATTATTATTAAATTATAATCTAGATAATATTTATTGAGGCTAACAATAAACTAAATAATAATTTATTCATAGAGGATATGTGCTATATCTAAGAAGATTTTTAAAAACATCTTGCCACAATTTCTCCCCATAGGAAAAAGCTCTCAGATCTGCTTCCACAGAAATCCTGATCCGGCCAGTAATCCATCAAAGATCAAAGCAATGGAATCCTACAAAGAAGCTGATCTGTAAGGGCTTGGACAGAGTAAAAGTCTTCCTGACCTTTTAGGCTGGAACGAGCCTCTGAGACCAACAGACTTAGACTTGGAAGTTGCGTGGCTTGTTGAAGTAAAACATCCACTTATTGTAGGAGGGGAGAGGGAGATTAAGAAACAGAATAAAGAATAAACGTGTCTTTATAACTTCCAATTGGTGAGCTTCACTGGTAAGGGAAAAATTATCTCAATTTGGAGGCAAACCAAAAGACTCGTTTTCCATTTAGATGTCTTCTTTTGAGCATCAAGGGTGAGCACCCTCTTTTCTTGCATCTTATCCTACCAACATGAAGGACTGGACAAGCACTGTATTAGAGAGTAACAAGTGGGCTGACAAAATTAATAATTCAAGTATTAGTTTGTTTTTGTTTTTTTTTTTTGAGAGGGAGTCTCATGGTGTTGCCCAGGCTGGAGTACAGTGGCACGATCTTGGCTCACTGCAACCTCTGCCTCCCAGGTTCAAGTGATTCTCCTGCCTCAGCCTCCCAGGTATCTGGGACTACAGACCCCTGCCACCATGCCTGGATAATTTTTTGTACATTTAGTAGAGATGGAGTTTCACCATGTTGGCCAGGCTGGTCTCAAACTCCTGACTTCAGGTGATTTGCCCACCTCAGCTTCCCAAAGTGCTAGGATTACAGGCGTGAGCCAGCACGCCCAGCCCCCATCACATATTGGTTTATAATATAACATACTGGTATTTAGTGGATCCAAAGTTGTTGATTATTGGCAATTGAGTGTGGTCCATCCCAAAGCAAAGCTCAGAATAAAGAATAGAGAAAAAAATGTATTTTTGTGGGAATGTAAGATACTCTACTAAATGCGCACAGTGTGGGAGCCAGTGCAGTGGGACACTTCAGCTCTCTAGATATCTGTCACACATCACTTCATTCCACTGACAGCAGTACATCCTGCTAAAAAGAATGAACAAATCAACAAATCTTGCTGTGAAAAGATATCTAAGATGTGTTAAACACATTGCTTACTTCTTACAATCTGTTTATTAGTCGATATACAGAACAAATGTGAGAAAACATACATGGGCTTTTTAGCAGTCATTAATAATGATTATCTCTGGGAGTGAAATTATGATGGTCTTACATGTCTGTGAGTTATATTTCTAAAATGTCTATATTCATTTTGTAATGTGTGTTGCTTTTGAAATCCAAAAAAATTGATATTTTAAACTTAAAAACAGCACTTATAATAAATTATTGGCTTGCCAACAACTCAATTTTTTAGAATGCAGAGAAAATGACAAGCTGACTTCTATTCTGAGCAATACAGAACGAGCAAGAAAAACAAACGTAAGGAGAAGTTCCTTTCCCATCTTTCATTCCCTTTCAGCTTTATCTTCAGTCTGTCTTTGCTTATTATTTGCAGGATCTTTATCATACTATGTTATTCATGTGACTAAATTTTAATTCCCATCTTACAAATAAGAGGGAAAAAATGAGGCCCAGAGTTATTTGTCATATATCCCTGAACATACAGATAGCAGGGGACTCATCAAGAATTTGAATTCAAGCCTTAGAACTCTAGATACCAAAAATGTTTTCTTCTGGTCTAAATGACCAAATAAACATGCTGTCTTAAAATTATAAGATTTGAGTTAGGGAATCTGGGACATAGTTAAATCTAGTTTTATAAAAATCAGAGGAAAAATAACCTGTGGGGATAATGTATCATTTCAGATGCGGAAGCTACAGCATGCATTTTGAGAGACATAAAAATAACATCACAGTACAATTAGGAGAGATCCTAACAAAGAAGAAATCAGGAAAGCATTAAAAAGGAACTCCACGACAGGATCAAAAGGATGGGAAGCTTCAGAAGTAAAGGGAAATGGCTGACTGAATTGTAAAACTGGTAATAGGAAGCAAAAGCTAAAAATGAATTAAGCTGGGGTGAAGAATGCTAAAAGTATCAATGAGCAATTTTGTAATATTCATGATAGAGACAACAACCCTGCAAAGAACTGATGCTTGATGAAGTGCAAATGGTTTAATAAAGTCTAATGCTATTTTTGTCCAGTATTATTTTTCAAGAAAATGACTGTTAGACTACAAAATGTTGAGCAATAATTGAAGCTCAATTAAGTGAATAAATTTTTTAAAAACATATCTAAATGATCTCAAGTCTTCAGATACAGATGAGTTGTATTCTAGGATTCTGAAAAAATTTAGAAATGTGAATGTTGGCAGATAATCAATTTTTAAAATAAGTTTATACAAGAGGATATTTTTTAAAACATGAAGAAGCTGGGATGAAATAAACTGTAGACCAGAGAGCTTGTAATTGAGTCTGTAGATATGTCAAAAAGCATGATATATGAGTGTTTAGAAAAGTAGAAATAGTGCCCAATATAAAAATGTTTGTACCAAGACTAGCTTATCTTATTTTGGATAATGGAACTAGACTGATAGAAAATTATATAAACACAGAATAAAGTTGAGAAGGCATATAATAGCACAGTTAACTATATTCTTACAGGACACAATAAAGAAGCATGCTTTGATGACATAATAAGGTAGATTTACAACTACTAATCCTAAATCTATATCATGAGGTTCCTCATGGAAGATATGTGATAATCTGGGAAAATTTTCTAGAAATACTGTGTGCAGCTTCACCTCTAAATTTGTATAAACTTATTCCTGTACACCACATTTTCTGAATGTGTTGCATGAGGACATTAATCCAATTGTGATTAGATTTTCATTTTTCCCTAATTTAGAATATATGATCCATTAAGATCTAAAATGATGAGAATAGCAGAGGAAGTCTAATGATGACAGTTAAGAGGTACATGCACTTCCTGCACTTTGATCTATTTAATAAGCAACTGTATAAGTAGAGGCTTGGGGGTAATTAAAAAAAATAAAAACCTATATATATGTAGGAGATCTCTCTCTCTCTCTCTCTCTCTTTCTTTCTTTTGCATGCCCTAAATCCATTTACTCTTCATATAATAGCACTATGGTTTTCTTTCTGGGAACCACCTTACTCAACTCTCAGACCAATGTCTGACTTTCAACGTTGGACCTCATTTCTTGTTCCTGGCTGTGTACATGTGATTCAGGTGTAGACAATGAGTAATCTGAATGCCTGTAGCCACACAGATGGGTTCAGATGTAGAAAAGTAGTAGAAGACAGGTGAATCAATCTACAAGACATATGCTAGAAATATTGGAAAGCAGATTCTTTCTACTCGGGTTGCCCAACTATAGGAATATACATCTGGAGTGTCTGGCAGCATGTTTATGGGAAGAACCTGTCTGAGAATTCAGCCTCTAAGATAAAGGAAAGCAGAGGTGGGAGTTGGAAAAACAGAGATTTCTAATGGCACTACTTGAAACTAGGATCTAGACCCATCTAAAGTCAGAGACTATTTTTGGAGGATTTTCAATTCTGAGTCGTACATCCAAATGCAAACAACGTTAAACTGGAAGAACATTAGATAGTGAATTCTATCATCCTGTGATGGGTTTACCTAGATAAATGCTAAAATTTGTTCCCAACCTTAAATATAATTTTATTATTAAGACATATTATTGTGCAATGCTTACTCAAACCCAGATTCTATACTTCTGAATGAGAATTATATTTGTTCCCCTATAAAATTCTGATAAAGATCTTAGCTCATTATTTTTCAGAAATTTCATTTTTAAGATTATTAAACTTCTACTTTGGGGCCACTGTGTGTCAAGAACACCTTAATTCAAATCACATGCAAGAGGGAAATTACTATAACTGATAAAACTATTACAAATTCTGCCACAATAAATTCCAGATAAAGGAGTCTTAAAGGAAAATTTCATTATAATCCTGAACTACACATTTCCAACTTCCCTGCTTATTAAACAATATACAAAAGGAAATAGCAATAAATGAAAAAAAGGTGCAAAAATTACATTGTTATTATGATTGCTAAAGAATGCTTTCAAATCAAGAAAAGGAAAAAGGCAGGCAAAAAAGATAAAACTCTTGTAACCAAGATAAATGGATCACACATGGAAATTAGCTAAAGAAAACAATAAAATTATCCATAAAATATATTAACATTTTAAACTACATAAAAATTAAAGTAATTCAAATTATAATAATAATGAAACTATTTTGACCACTTGGTAAAGATTTTTATACTTTCATTTCTTTGTTCTTAACAATTATGGGAGTACCAATTGGAAGAATACTTCTATAATTCAACTTGACAATAATATCAAAAGCCCAACATATGTTTTTGTTTTTGAGATGGAGTCTCACTCTGTTGCCCAAGCTGGAGTATACTGGCACAATCTCAGCTAACTGCAACCTCCATCTCCTGGGTTTAAGCATTTCTCCTGCCTCAGCCTCCTGAGTAGCTAAGATTACAGGAGCCCACCACCACACCCAGTTCATTTTTGTATTTTCAGTAGAGATGGAGTTTCAGAAAGTTGATCAGGCTGGTCTTGAACTCCTGACCTCAGGTGATCTGCCTGCTTCCACCTCCCAAAGTTCAGGGATTACAGGTGTGAGCCACCATGCCTAGCCTGTTTGTATTTTTAACTCAGTGACCATACTACTTATATTTAACCTTGGGAAAAAAATCAACAATATAGAAAGCTGTTTGTGGAAGGATTATGTTACTAAAATGCAAAGAAAACTAAATATTCAAAAAGATAGAATGATTTTAAATTGTTTTTAATTATATAATCCAATACTATGAACCTATAAAGTAGTGTCCTCAAAAACCAAAGACAAATATACATTATATTGTCAATTAAAAAACAGAATACAAACTTTGATTTCAGTTTTTAGGTTAAAATGTACATTTTAAATACTTGCAAATAAATATACAAAACATTTTTTGTTTGAATGTATGTAGCTTTCTTTTTTTGTAAATATTATTGAAGTAAATTACCATTCATACAGAAAACACCTAATCCTAAGTGTGGAGCCTGATAAACTCCAGGTGCCAAGTTTGCCCTCTTCCAGTTGTTCCTTCCTCAAACAATGTAGTTACTGTCCTGCTTCTAACATCGTGAATCATGTTTGCCTATTTTTGAATTATTTATATGAATAGAATAGTGCCACATGTACTGTGTCTGGCTTCTCTGGTGCTGCATTGCTCATGAAATGTATCCCTGTTGGTGTGTGAGACTGTAATTCATCTATTTCATTGCTTTATTGTATTTCACTATATAAATACACCACAATATACCAACTCTACTGGTGATAAACAGTTGAGTTTATTACAAATATGGCCATGATGAAGACCCTTGATGTTCATATCTTCCAGTGTACATATTTGTGCATGTGTTTATAGGTTTAGGAGAGTCATAGGGCATGAATATGATTAGCATTAGTAAAAAGTGCTAAAGAGTTTTCAAGGTTTTTCACTAATTTCTTCTATCATGAGCAGGATTCTTGTTTTTGCACATCCTTGTCAAAACTTGACATTCTTTATCTATTATTTCAGCCATTCCGGCAGGCATGTCATAGTATTTTTTTGTAGTTTTAATTAGCACATTTTGATAATTAGTGAAATGGGATTATATGAGAGTTCTTCTTGCATTTTTAAGAATTTATGCAATGAGCAAGTATAAATCCAATGATTACAAATAAAAATTGCTAAAGAAATGTGCATGCGTTGCTTTGTTACCATATAATTTTCTTGAAATCAATTATTGCTTGCATATTTTATCTTAGGAATTAAAATTGCAACTTCTAAAACAAGGATAATAATTTTTATTACATTCCATAAAACTTAGAACAGAATATTTGTAATTTGGAAATGCCAGTTAACAATATAATTTGTATACATTTCTTATAATGTGAAGGCTTATGCTTGGTATCATTTAATTTTCATGTAGGAAAGAGAAGTAGGCTGAACTTTTTCTTTTCCTAATTCAATTCAAATCATGGCTCTTTCTATATGCTAAAGAAATACATATCCTAATGCATCCTTTTGAGGTATTTGCAGGTATTACTATGGGCATATATGATCATTCCAATATTTAAAAATGGGCTTTAATGTGAATGTGTTCTAAACCATTACAAAACATACACATAAATTATTTATATGTTCATCAGGGATATCAAATACTTAAAACTTGTGTATCTATAACATAATCAATGAGTTTTTACTACATATTTGCCTGGTATATACTTGGATATATATGTTTATGTAAATAATTCCTGGGAAATGGCCAGTCACGATAGTTCTAAACGATTTACATTTCAACTCTTTTCAACAACAAGGATGTCTACATGAAGAAATCATGCATGGAATTATGAGAGAAAGCTGGGTCTTCGACTTTCCTGAATCACAAACATATCGGACTAGACAGTTGCCATTGTTCAATGTTCTCCTTTGGGGTACAGAATGCTAGTTGCAGTGAAATATTTAGTTTTCATAGGTTGGGGGATGAGCGGGAGGAAAAAGCAGTAGAAATATTCAATTGCTTCATTAATATTTAACCATAAAACTTGTTAGTAGAAAGGAAATCATTTTAGGGTAGAAAAGCTGTTTCTGAGAAATACAGTGAAAGAAGTTCTACTCTCTGCAAAGGACACACTGAAATGTTAGCAAGTATAAGCGTGTATTCTCAAAGCTTAAGTTAGTAGGTCTGTCACCTCTTAAGAACTACCTTTATCTTTCTAATTCCTGAAAGAAGATCCTCCAGCAGAAACGTTTCCTCTTATCCTTTAGAATGGCACTTCGGAGATATTAGAAGATTTGGTGGGGAGAGGGTGGTGGGTGGAAAGGGATATTTGCTTAAAGAAGAAAAGTATCACTGTGTAGAAGGATGTCTAATACATTATGAAGCAAATGAGAAAATTTTCAACCGTTTCTTATATAAATCATAAGAACCTTTTCGAAAGTAAATCTGATTTAAGAAGTTAAACTTGTTGTCATAAGGAGTTTTGAATGACATTATTAAATGTTGTAAACTGAAGATTAACTTTCCTTAGTATAAATTTGCTTGTATTTGAACAGCAGAGATTCTAAATAATCCCTCAAAAGACTGGGTAGAAGTTGGCAGCTTGTATAAGCCTTTTTACCCTTCCTTAATGTGAAAGTAAACTGCAGAAGCCGTTATGTCTAAGAAAAGAGTAATCAAGAAAAATATCATTAAAGTGTATTTGAGATTAACTGTTGCATGAAAGAGCATACCTGATACCTTACACAAGGAACTGGATTTTGCTTTGCAATGTATGCTGATTGACTCAACGGTTAGAGCAGACTGAATTGTATTTTTGTAAGGCTCTTCAACAGGCAGCCAGATAAATAGCTTTTCCCCCGCTGCATGGTTTGCTGTTTGCTTAAGCAAAAATCCAATTTCTGGAGAGGATTCCACAAGGGCTAAATTCCCTGCCATTTACAAGTGTCCCATTAGAGTAGCTTTCTATATGGAAATAACATTCCAAGACAAGGAGAGAAACGTTAGGTCTGAGGTCTGCTGTTCCTGATGTGTTTTATTATTTCTTTTTCATTTGAAGAGTAGAGCTGTTTTCCCAGGAGGAGGAAGGAGAAAGAGAGAGTCATGTTTGAATACAAATGTCTCAAGAAACTAGAGCTTCTTTTAAAAGTGAAATCTCTCCTTTTTTTGCTATGCATCAAGGACAAGGGTAGAACTGACGGCTTCACACTCAGACTGCCTCTCATTAAAAGGTTTTTTTAATTAAGAATTCAAAGGGAAAAACTCCAAGTGCAGCAGGATATATTAGAGATGGTGTAGCTTGGGTTTCATTACGGTTTCCTTTCGTACATCTGGAGGATGCTTTTATTTGAAAACAGTCACGATTAGAATGTGACAACCTGTATGTCTAGCTTATAGGATGCCATATAAAGACCCCATAGCTTTTCAATAGATTCTTTTCTGGGAGGTGAGAAAAATAAATTTTAATGAAGGTTCATAAATTTTCAGGAATACTTTAATAAGACTGGTACTGATGATGTGATTAATCTTATGAAATGCTGATTTAAAAAAATCAATTATTGAGGTTTAAAATCTCTGTAACAGAATCAAATGTTTAATCTAATATTAGGCTGGTACAAAAGTAATTGGAGTTTTTGCCATTACTTTCATTGGCAAAATGGTAATTACTTTTGCACTGACTTAATAGTTGCTCATTTTTGATTTACAGTTCTTGAAAATGAAGAGTCATGCATTTTTACATTAACTAATTTTATTTACTTTTTCCATTTAAAGAAATGAACATAGATCTAACAATATAATACAATTATTCAAAGTGTTTACCTAAAAGAAAAAACAAATTCATGAAAAATGGTTTAGAAAATGTCATTGCATTACGATGTTAGTTTCTCTGAAACTAATAAATGCCTATTGATTTAGTTGTTATACATACTATAGAAACTCAAATATAAATTGGTCTTTCCATAAAAGCTTCACTAAAAGAAAAGTTTAAAGTATCACCATCAGGACAAACTAATTCTGTTTATCAAATTTCCTTTTCATATAGCTCAAGGGTAGTTAAGCTTATTTATTCATAATCATTAGGGAGCTACTCAATATTAAGTGTCATTAAAAACAAGTAAATCAAAAGTAAAATCCCAGAAACACAGATTTTTTGAAGTAGTGTAATGTAATCCAATAAAAAAACTGATAGTTTTAATTTTTTTTTCTCACCTGTTAGTCGTACATTGTATTGGGAAATAGCATGACATAGTAAGAGTTAACTCTACCTGGGAACTTTTATTCAGGGCAAAGAGAAGCATTCTCCTACTTCTTTGGTATGATTTCTTCTTCGAAAACAATGAGAACACACAATCTAACACAACTAGGAGAACTTGACCATTAGAGAATTCTAATACTTTGATTTTGTCAAAATCTGTATGCAAATGTAATCAAAGCTGGATTAAGAGAAAAACGTGGTATACAGGAGAAACTGGTAGACTAAGGAAAAACTCCATGAAGTTATGTCATTTGTCCTGTCCCTAAATGTTTTCATTTTCTAATTTATAAAAGCAAGGAAGCTCGACTGGATTTTCTTTATGTTCATTTGACCTCCCAATTTTGTGATCCCATGGAACTTAAAGGATTTATTTATTAATTCATTTGTTCCTTTTCTCATGCATTAAGATGTTTTGAACGTTATCACCTTTTTTGCTTTACTTACAACATACAAGCAAACCTGGCCTTGTCTTCACTATCTCTTTCAACAAGATGTTGTTAAGAAGACAGGAATTTGTCCAAGATAGGGTTACTTTCACATAACACAGAGGGGTTGCTCATGGCTAAAAAATTAACTCCGTTTAGGGGGTTTATATAGATGGTGGGGCTTAATTTTTTCATACAGCCAAATGTTTGCTCAAATTTCCTTCACTTGCTGAGTTACAGTTCATATGATGTACACATCATACAGGGAGTCACCCCGTGCTTTTAAATCACAGGGAGAGCTGAAGAACTGTGTCAGCCAGAGGCCAAGATAATATTTTCAGGTGCTAAATGTGTTTATTTTTAAGAAGGGCCAAACACTTCATTCAAATTAGATAAAAATGCTATTCAAAATTATTTGCAGGTGTCAGGAAAAGAAAAAAAATAAAGTGCCCTACACAATCATATTCTTTCCTGTCACTAGGACTTAGAATTTCATTTTTGAGAAGTGTCTCTTATCATTGGATAACTACTGAGCTAGAAGCCTGTTTGTTGCTTATTTGATGGGATTTTAAGACGAAGCCATTAAAGTACTTTTGGTCCTGGCTATTCAATGCTAGAAGGAAAAAATTAAGAATACTTTATTATCTTTTTGTTTCTTGTTTTAAATTCAAAATGTAAATCAAATAGTTGGTGAAGACAATATAATCTGCAATATGAGGACTATGATTAAATCATCCAAAGACTATTGTGTCTTGGGTTTCCCTGAGGGTTGCCTTCACACTTGATCCACAACATCCTTGGAATGAGAAACGTACAGGGTGGGCAATGGGAGGTTTCACTGGAGCTGTCTCCTCAATGCCGACAGCTAAAATGAGAAAGTAGGATCCTGTGGACATTTTCATTTGGCAACATCCTGCCTGTTGCGGAGATCCTGGAAGCATTTTGATTGTCTCAGGAGGTGAAAAGAATGCTGAACAAATCCAGGTTGGATTTTTGCTCTTCTCCTTCCAGTAAGGGGAAATGAAAAGTTTATTTCAAGAAAGGTATGCCAGAACTTCTGGATTGAACTTGGGGGGAAAAAATGTTTGAGGCATCCATAAAAGCCAAATAAAAACAAACTTCATGTTCATGCTATGCAGCATTCAGTTTATTATTTCCATCATTTTTTATTCTTTTAATTATCTATTGTTACCAGTGGCCTTAAAGCTATCTTTTCTTAATTATTATAGAAATATTTAAGATCCCCTTGTGTACATCAATTATCTGTTAGTGAATTAAAGTAGCTTATGGACTTTATGTTAACAGATTTAAAAACTCTTAAACTATAGACTCACATTAGAATATCATGAAAAAATTCATAATCTTAAAACCCATTAAAGATTATTGACATGAATGAGGGTATTTTTCCTTCTGATTAATATGTGGGTATCTTTTCAACATAAGTACAAATTGATTCAAGCAAACCTGGGAAATTGAACTATGCAGATAAGTGAAAACTGCCAGTACAGATGTAGACAATACTTTCGTGTGCCTGTTGGGTCTATGCCTCCTATACTTAGAACTGCTTATTTCCTACAGCCATTTCCCTGTAGAAGTGATTCTGATTCTACAGCTCCCGCAGAACAGCAGGCATGGTTTGAAACAAGCATAAGATATAAAAACGTAAGATATAAAGCATATCTTAGACAAGGATAAGATATAAAAACAGCCTTGGCCACAGCCCACTGGACTAAAGGTGGACACCTCACACAAACTGGACCATTCACATTGTCTCTACCTAGGATATAGTATTAGAATTCAAAGATTCTATGCAGCTGTGAAAATCTATGCTTCCCCAAAACTAGAACTGAAACAGAGAAAGCCAGTGTGTAGAAACTGAAATTAGCCCATTGCCATAGAAAAGGAAAGCCAGAAACTCACACAGTATTCGAGAGACAAAGATTCCCTTGTTTCTGTTGTTTCGGTTCTTTGTTCCTTCCTTTTGGAGGAAGAACTACACTTCTTCACCTTTGATTGAGATGGCCTGTATTCTTCTGGTAAATTCTACTTTCTGTCCTTTTTTCAGCACAAGTTAATCTGATTGAGGTGTCTATTACTTGTAACCAAAAGAATCTCATCTAATACAGCAGGCAGGAGGAAAACAAATTAAAATCTAACTACCCTCAAGAAAAGAGATAACGAGCCAAATAATTACCCCAAGTAAGTTTCAAAACAGGAATGGAAACTGGAAAATAAAATGCATTTCATTATTATACTGGGCTGTCAAGCCCAGTATTTTCTTAATTAAACAACATTTGTTTTAAAAAACTCAAAGGACATCCTGAGCTGAATCCAAGTTTATCCATCACTTCTGATCTTTGCCTTCTAAGAAAATGATTTGGATTCTCACTTCTGACACTTTCACTTTGAATCAGATTTCTACTTTAATACTCATACTTTGAAAACTGTGAAATAACTCAAAATAGATGTATTAAAAAGTAGTGTTCTGAGATAGTACATGTCATCATGGAGTTCTGGATTTTATGCTTAAGGCACGAATAATAAATATAGAATTGCATTAATCTTGTTCAAAGAACTTTCTGCAGCATCTCCTTCTGACAATTATATTTTATACCAAAGTCAAATTTAAATCAAATTTTTAAAAATTAAGAAGTATAGGAGACAATCCCTTTCAGATCTAGGAGCTATAATAATGGTCTTATTTTTAGGGGAAATTTTAATCTTTAAGAACTAAGGCAGAAATAATCTCAATTAATTATGTTTCAAACCATTTAGACAAGCATAAGATATAAAAACATAACATATCATCTTCATTTATTAAGAAAAAATATGTTCCCATTAACTTAATGATATGGCCAACTTTCTGTTAGTAGCACAATGTCAATTTTAAATGATAATATTAGCAATGTGATTTATATACATATATATCACAGTTCATATATACACATATCACTATTTGTTAAGTTTTTGATAAAGTGCTAGCTTTAAATTAGTTCTCTTAAGAGTTTTCATAAATGTACAGAAATTGCTTTATGACTTACTTTAAGAATAAATTTTACCCACATGTAAATTTCTCTTCTTTCCTAGCCTGTCAAGGCAATGAATATTTTAATAATATATTCATAAGTTGGTATTTTAAGTGTCATTAAAGAATCAGATCAACACTTTGCCATGGACAAATCTACAAATGCACACCTGAAAGAGTGACTATGCTATTGTGAACTCATTTCTTTTTCTCCTCAGCCTCCCCCATCCCTTTATCTTCACGTGCATAGTGATTCCATTCCCATATTAAATTTTTCAGCATCTACCCAAAATTACTGGAGTTGAATGTAAGAATTCTATTTAATGTTTTATCATGTGATTAACTAAAATCTCTTAGACACATCTTTGGAATAAAACATTAAATATGACTATTAGTTAGCTTCCTATTATGTTAATGTTTTATTGAAACTGTGCAGATGAGGCAAAATGTGCCGTGGAAAATTTCAATGTGTAAAATAAAATTAATAATAGTAGGTGCTTATAAAGAGTATACTGTGTTCCAGGTAGCGTGCATTATACGTATTAACTAATTAATAGCCTGAAAAATCTATGAGGTTTGGCACTACCTCAATTTTAAAGAAGAAGAAATTGTGTCACAAAGAGACTAAGTCGCACAGTCAGGGTGACCAAGCAAGTGACAGAGATGAGATTTGACCCAGGAGATGTGGTTCCTGAGTCCACTTTCAGCCTATCAGCTCACACAGGAGGATACACATATATGCTCTTTCCTCCGTCTCATGGTATCTCCTTTTAGCAGGAGAGATGCCTTTAGTTTGTAGCTGGTGACAGAAAGCCATACACAAATTAGCTTAAACAATATAGTGGTCACTATAATGTACCACCCAGACCTCCCCATCAGAATTGAATGATATTGTCTCCCAATCACTAGGAATGCTTCCAGCAGACAGCCTCATCTATCAGCTCTCTTTGGGATTGCTTTGGCTGATTAAGTTGCCATGGCCACGATCACATCACTGTTTAGGACAATCCACACCCAGTTGATGTAGAAATATAAATGCTCAGCCTCCTTGCTCTAACTCAGGACTACTTTCAAAGAACATGTCTCTTTCAGAGATCTTTGTATTTATCTGAAGCCTTTGTTAAGAGTGCATCACTGCTCAGTTTCTTCCACTACAGGATCCTGCCTCCTTTCCCTTACACAGGTGTTGATCCCATAAACATTCCCTGATAAATTTCTTGCAGGCTCACCTTGATCTCAAAGTTTGCTTCCCAGGGAACCTAACTTGCAACACACAATAAAGGCAAACATTTTTGGCCCACACAACTGGAAGTCCACCAGCAAGTCTGTCTTCCAAGTTCATTCATTTAAGAGGCTAGGACTTAATTTCCTTCTGTTTTATGATCTGCCTTTTAGGACCAGCTTTATTCAATGGCTGATTTCTTGCAATAGTGGAGGAATGGTTACAACACTTCCAGTCATCACATTTGCATATATCATCCCATCCAGAAAGATATTCCAAATAAACTTCACTTTGATTAGATTGCATCATTCATAAGATAGGGCATTGTAAAGTATTAATTGCCTTAAAAAAAAGAATGTGCACACCAGAAGCTTAAGGAAGAGTCACCATCTACTGGATTACATTGGGAGAGGGGAGAATGGCCAAAGGAAATTCTGAACACTCTTAAATAAGAAGATGAGTGGGTGTTGAATGTTGGGCAGGTGATAAACAGCACCTATAGTTCTCCACAATGGGGAGAAGAGAAAAAGAATAGTACCCTCTTTTTTGCTGTCAGTTTTCTCTATATTTTTCAAATGGGAAATATTCTCCTCACTTTGTTTCAGGTAACACATGTTATCCATAGCTTAAAATTTATTTCCAGCAGAATGCCTTCTCTCTCCTTCCAAAGATAAGTTCTGAGGTTTCTCCACCATATTCTCACGGGGTATGTGTTCACCCCATATATTTTATTTAATTGTTTAATACTTATCCCTTCTAGCAAACAGCTGATTCATTAAAGGCAGATCTTGGATATTGTTCATTACTGTATCCTTCTACAACTAACCCTGGACCTGACAAGAAAAGATATTCCATGTTTTGAAACAAATGCATACATTATTGAGAATGCTGGCTTTTCCTGGACATATTCCCAAGAAGTTTATAATGTTGATGAAGGATCCATAATTATAAGATCTCTCCTGATGAGTATACGTCCATGGAGGAAAAAAAACATAAGACGCCGAGAGGAAGAAAGCACAAGACCATTCTACCACGCCAGGTGGTAACTTCCCAAAGAACTGAAAATGTAAATGCAGGTAAATGTTGACTGTTGAGTGTGTGCATATAAAATGTGCATTCATAAATTAGTGAAGAGCACCAGGTTCATTCATCCACATGCTTGGATTGTGGGTGGGAATTTATAAAAGAACTATTTTGAGGAAAGCATTTTACAGAAGACAATGAGGTTTGATTTCGGGAGAAAGAAATAAAGGACACACAAATAGGTAAAGAGGAAGTCAGACTGTCACTGTTTGCTGACAATATGATTGTTTACCTCGAAAACCCTAAAGACTCCTCCAGAAAGGTCTTAGAACTGATAAAATCATTCAGGAAAGTTTCTGGATACAAAATTAATGTACACAAATCAGTAGCTTTTCTACACACCAAATGGAGAGTCAAATCAAGAACTCAATCTCTTTTGAAATAGCTACAAAAATAAAATAAAATACTTGGGAATATACCTAACCAAGGAATCAAAAGACCTCTACAGGGAAAACTACAAAACATTGTTGAAAGAAATCACAGAGGACACAAACAAATGGAAACACATCCCATGCTCATGGATGGGCAGAATCAATATTGTGAAAATTACCAGGCTGTCAAAAGCAATCTACAAATTCAATTCAATCCCCATCAAAATACCACCATCAATCTTCACAGAATTAGAACAAACAATTCTAAAATGTATACAAACCAAAAAAAGAGCCCGCATAGCCAAAGCAAGACTAAGCAAACAGAACAAATCTGGAAGCATCACACTACCTGATTTCAAACTATACTATAAGGCCATAGTCACCAAAACAGCATGATACTGGCATAAAAATAGGCTTGTAGACCAATGGAACAGCATAAAGAACCCAGAAATAAACCTAAACACTTACAGCCAACTTATCTTCAACAAAGAAGACAAAGACTATAAAGTGGGGAATGGACACTCTTTTCAACAAATGGGATAATTGGAGAGAGTGCTTGATATCACCGCAATTTTCTAAAATTTATTGAGGCTCGTTTTGTGGCCCATCATATGATCTGTCTTACAGAAAGTTCCATGTATTGTTGAATAGGATGTGTATTCTCTGGTTGTTGGATGAAATGTCCCATATACATCTGTTAAGTCCATTTGTTCCAAGGTATAGCTTAAATCCATTCTTTGTTGACTTTCTGTCTTGATCAGTTTAGTACTGTCAGTGGAGTATTGAAATCCCCTACTATTACTGTGTTGCTATCTCATTCCTTAGTTCTATTAGTAATTGTTTTATAAATTTGGGAGCTCCAGTGTTAGGTGCATGTATGTTTAGGATTGTAATATTTTCCTGTCGGATAAGGCCTTTTACCATTATATAATGTCCCTCTTTGTCTCTTTTAACTGCGATTTGCATTAAAGTTTGTTTCGTTTGATATAAGAATAGCTACCCTGCTTGCTTTTGGTGTCCATTTGTATGAAATGTCCTTTGCTACCCTATTACTTTATGTGAGTCTTTATGTCCTTATGTGAGTCCCTATGTCCTTATGTAGTCCTTCTCCTGAAGGCAGCAGAGAGTTGGCTGGTGAGTTCTTAGCCGTTCTGCAGTTCTGTATCTTTTAAGTGGAGCATTTAAGCCATTTACATTCAGATGTGAGGCACCCTCGCATTCATAGAGCTATTTGTTACCTGTGTACCTTTTCTTTGTTTTGTTTTTACTTTTTAACTTGTATTTTTGTTTTATAGGCTCTTATGATTTATGCTTTAAAGAGGTTCTGTTTTGATGTGTTTCCAGGATTTGTTTCAAGATTTAGCACTCCTTTTAGCAGTTGTTGTTGTAGTGGTTTGGTAGTGGTGAATTCTCTCAGCAATTGTTTGTCAGAAAATAACTGTAGTTTTCCCTCATGTGTGATGCTTAGTTTCACTGGATACAAAATTCTTTTTTTTTTTTTTTTGAGCTAGAGTCTAGCTCTGTCACCCAGGCTGAATGCAGTGGCACGATCTTAGCTCATTGCAACCTCCGCCTCCTGAGTTCAAGTGATTCTCCTGCCTCAGCCTCCTGAGTAGCTGGGATTACAAGTGCCCACCACCATGCCAAGCTAATTTTTGTATTTTTGGTAGTGATAGGGGTTCACTGTGTTGTTCAGGCTGGTCTCAAACTCTTGACCTCATGATCCACCTGCCTCGGCGTCCCAAACTGCTGGGATTACAAGCATGAGTCACTGTGCCCAGTCTGGATAGAAAAATCTTGGCTGATAATTGTTTTGTTTGAGGAAGCTGAAGGGATGGCCCCAATCCCTTAGCTTCTAGGGTTTCTGCTGAGAAATCTACTGTTAATCTGATAGGTTTACCTTTATAGGTTATCTGGAACTTCTGTCTCACAGCTCTTAAGATTCTTTCTTTTGTCTTGACTTTAGATAACCTGATGACAATGTGCCTAGGTGATTATCTTTTTGCAATAAATTTCCCAGGTGTTCTTTGTGCTTCTTGTATTTGGACGTCTAAGTCTCTAGCAAGGCTGGGGAAGTTTTCCTCAGTTATTCCCCAAAATATGTTTTCCAAATTTTAGGTTTCTCTTCTTCTTCGGGAACACTGATTATTCTTAGGTTTGGTCATGTAACATAACACAGAGTTCTTGGAGGCTTTGTTCATATTTTCTTATTTTTTTCTTTGTCTTTGTAGGATTGGGTTAATTCAAAGACCTTGTCTTCGAGGTCTGAATTTCTTTCTTCTACTTGTTAAATTCTATTGTTGATACTTTCCAGAGCATTTTGCAATTCTATAAGTGTGTCCAATGTTTCCTGAATTTTTAATTGTTTTTTTCTTTAAGCTGTATATTTCCTTGAATGTTTCTCCCCTCACTTCTTATATCTTTTTTTTTTTTTTTTTTTTTTGGATTTCCTTGCATTTGGCTTCACCCTTCTCTGGTGCCTCCCTGATTAGCTTAATAACTAACCTCCTGAATTCTTTTTGAGGTAAATCAGGCATTTCTTCTTGGTTTAGATATATTGCTGGTGAAGTAGTGTGAGTTTCTGGGGTGCTAAAGAGCCTTGTTTTGTCATATTATCAGAGTTGGCTTTCTGGTTCCTTCTCATTGTTGTAGGCTCTGTCAGAGGGAAGGTCTAGGGCTGAAGGCTGCTGTTCAGATTCTTTTGTCCCAGAGGGTGTTCTCTTGATGTAGTACTCTCCCCGTTTCCTTATGGATGTACCTTCCTGTGAGCCGAGCTGCAGTGATTGTTATATCTCTTCTGGGTCTGGTCACCCAGCAAATCTATCCATTTCCAAGCTGGTACTGGGGGTTGTCTGCAGAGTCCTGTGATGTGAATCATCTAGAGGTCTCTCAGCCATGGATCACAGCACCTGTTGCAGTGGAGGTGGCAAGGGGTGAAATGGACTCTGTGAGTTTTCTTAGCTTTGGTGGTTTAATGCACTATTTTTGTGCTGGTTGGCCTCCTGCCAGGAGGTGGCGCTTTCCAGAGAGCATCAGCTGTGGTAGTATGGAGAGGAACTGGTGGTGCGCGGGGCCCTAGAACTCCCAAGATTATATGCCCTTTGTCTTCAGCTACCAGGGTGGATAGGGAAGGCCCATCAGGTGGGGGCAGTGCTAGGCATGTCTGAGCTCAGACTCTCCTTGGGCAGATCTTGCTGAGGCTGCTGTGGGAGATGGGGATAATGTTCCCAGGTCAATGGAGTTGTCTATGTAGGAGGATTATGGCTGTCTCTTTACGGAGTCATGCAGGTCCTCAGGGAAGTGGGGGAAGGCTGGCAGTCATAGGCCTCACCCAGCTCCCATGCAATCCAAAGGACCGGTCTCACTCCCACCATGCCCTGCCAACAGCTCTGAGTGAGTTTCCTGGCAGGTAGGCAGGCCAGACTTGAAAACTCACCCGAGGCTACCCGCCTGGGTTCTTCCCCCTACCTGCAGAGTCTGCACACTGGGTTTGTGTCCTCTTCCGAGTAGGCTTCTCGCCCGGTTCAAATTATTACTAAGTTCAGCTAGAGATTTCCTTCTCCCTGTGGCATTTTCCCCTGCTCCTCTGGCTGTCCTCCCGAAGGATCCTTGTGGTGCCAGGCAGGAATAGCCTCATTGGAGACCCAGTGAGCTTCCAGGGCTTTTCCCACTGCTTCTTCTACCAACATATTTCGCTCAGCTCCCTAGATTGACTCAGCTCCAGGTAAGGTTGGAAACTTCTCTCACAAACAGACCTTCAGCTTCCCCAGTGGAAGTCTGTGTTGAGGAGAGGTCTATCTCCCTTTTCCACTTCTGCAGCTGGGACATTCACTGTATTTGGGGTATTTCCCGGGTCCTGCATGAGAGTCCACTTCCTTCAGAGGGTC
Source organism: Plecturocebus donacophilus (assembly GCA_004027715.1). Lineage (NCBI taxonomy): Eukaryota > Metazoa > Chordata > Mammalia > Primates > Pitheciidae > Plecturocebus > Plecturocebus donacophilus. Next base: position 5,816 of record PVKP010024190.1, on the reverse strand, counting down.
TCTGGTTCCTCTTGGGATTCCTGCTTCGTTCTTGCAGTCAATCTGGAGCTAAAATGCATGATGTGCACCTCTGCACACTGCTCTGTCTGTCCAGATCAGAGCTGCAATCTAGTCCTGTCTCCCATCTGCCATGATGATCCAATCCATACAGTTGGTTTTATGTATAGTAGTCATACACTCATTCCCTTAGAATTTCATATTCAAACAAGATTCATTACATGCCTACAATTTTCCAAGCACTGTATTAGATGTTGTATGCAAAATTACAAAAACTTAAGTAAAAATATGTGGAGTAGTGTAATTCTAATCAGCTTTCAAAAGCCAGATTAGATCTCAGTTTTACTTCAAACTCATATGACCATCTCTGCTCTTTCTGAAATTCTTTTCAATGCAAGGTTTTGGAAAGAACATCAATGCACAAAAAGAGCAAAACATCCTAAGTTTACAGCACAATTGATATTTTACAAAGTAAAGAAAGCATTCTATTAATTAATCCGCATATCATTGGAACTCCAGAAATGCCACAATGCCCCATGTATAACTGTCCCTTAGAAAGATAACCAATATTCTGACTTCTTACACCATAGACAGTTTGGAATAAGTGTAATCATACAGTTTATACAAGAAAGAAGTACATGTCTTTCACTCAATTTATGTTTGTAAGAACATCATATTTTTACACATTGTAATAACAGTAATCACTATTGTATTGTATTCCATTAGAGTAACATAGAATTTATTTTTTCATTTTACTACGTGTGGTTACTATTTTCCAGTTTGGGGCTAGTAAGAATACATCAAATACTACTATTCATGTATAAGTTACATATTTATGTATAATTAATGCAATATAGATATGTTTTTGTTTGTTTTGAGAAAATACCTGGGAATGCAATGGCTGAGTCAATGGTGAGTATATGTTTAAACTGATGGAAAACTGACTAATGTTTTCCAAAGTGACTGTACCATCTTCCATTTTGATTGGTTATATTATTTTAAATTTCCATTAGTTTCAGTTGTTCACATTCTCTCAAACACTTGGTGTGATCAATCTCTTTTTTTTTTGAGACAGAGTCTTGCTCCATCGCCAGGTGCCAGGCTGGAGTGCAGTGGCATGACCTCAACTCACTGCAACCTCTGCCTCCCAGGTTCAAGAAATTCTCCTGCCTCAGCCTCCCAAGTAGCTGGGACTACAGGCACGCGCCACCATGCCCAGCTAATATTTTTGTTTTTTTAGTAGAGATGGGGTTTCACCATGTTGGCCAGGATGGTCTCAATCTCTTGACCTCGTGATCCACCCGCCTCTGCCTCCCAAAGTTCTGGGATTACAGGCTTGAGCCACCGCACCCGACACTGATCAATCTCTTAATATAATCCATCCTAAAGAATGTTTAACACTATCTTCATGTGGTTTTATTTTGCATTTCTCTGACAATTAATGAGGTTGAGCACTCTATCAGTTGCTTAGCTGTCATTTTTATATTCATCTTTTTAAAATTTCTGTTCAAATGTTTTGCCCATGGGGGCAAAAAAACCACAGAGATGAGTTGTTTCTTTACTTACAATTAAATTGTAAGAGTTAGTCCTACATTCTAGACAACTTTTTCATATGTATGTTTCAATAATATTTTCTCCCAGTTTTGTCTTGCTTTTTTATTTTCTTAAGAAATAAATTTAACTTCTGATCCATATGTCATCATGGGGCAAAAGTTAAATTTATATATTTTTAAATCATCCAGTGTTTATTTTTTCATAAGAAATATTGCCCCCCTAGTGTTTTGATTTAGAAGCTTTGTTGTTTTAACTCTAATGTTTACATATACTACAGTATATTTCCATGTGTCATCATCAAATTCTTTATGATACTATTGACATATATGTTTGATTTACATGTGTTTTAAATTAAAAACACTTGGCATTATATCAGGTATAGTTTTTTTTAAAGTAAGTCTTGCCGGGTGCGGTGGCTCATGCCTATAATCCCAGCACTTTGGGAGGCCGAGGCGGGTGGGTCACGAGGTCAAGAGATGGAGACCATCCTGGTCAACATGGTGAAATCCTGTCTCTACTAAAAAAAAAATACAAATATTAGCTGGGCATGGTGGCGCAGCCTGTAGGCCCAGCTACTTGGGAGGTTGAGGTAGGAGAATTGCTTGAACCCAGGAGGCGGAGGTTGCGGTGAACTGAGATCCTGCCATTGCACTCCAGCCTGGGTAATAACAGCGAAACTCTGTCTCAAAAAAAAAAAAAAAAAAAAAAAAGTCTTTTTTACTTATCCACATAAGTTTCCTGTATGCTTTATCCTTTCATATAGACCTGCAGTTCCTTCTCATATCATTTCACTCACCTTGAGGAATGAGGAAGAAACATAACATTTTCTTAATGCAGTTATCTTAACAAATTTTCTCAGCTTTAGTTCATGTGAAGTCTTTGTTTTGCTGCATTTTTAAAGGAACTAGCCCATAGGTTTAGATTTCTATGTGGCTGTTTCATCTGTGATCCTTTAAAATGTTCATTTGTCTTCTGATTTATTATGTTTCTAATAAGAAGTCAAATACCAGTATTTTAATTTCTCTCCTACATAATCTTTCTTTTATTCTCTGGCTGCTTTTAATATTTCCTCACATTCTTTGATTTTTAAAGATTTGACCAGAGTTAGTTTTTCTTTTTTTTTTTTTTTAATTATTTTTTTAAACTTCTGTGGGTACATAGTAGGCGTATATATCTATGGGGTGCATGAAGTACACATAGGGAATGAAATGGCGTTCCCTCTGAGCATTTACTCTTTGAGTTCCAAACAATCCAGTTCCATTCTTTAACTTATTTAAAATATACAGTTAAGTTATTATTGACTATAGTTACCCTATTGTGCTATCAAATAGTAGGTTTTATTTATTCCTTATTTTTCTTAATATACAATATGCTCTTTGGAACGGTATTTTATATTTTATCAGATTTGGAAGATCCTTATTTTCTGTTTCTTCAATTACATTCGCAGTAGATAGCATAATTGGTTTTTCCATAAGTCACAGATGCATATGTCTGTTTTCTAGTATTTTTTCCTTTCTGTGCTTGAGTATATTTCATGTCTTCTGATCTGTCTTTAAGCTTACTAAGTTATTTCTTCTGCACTATCTAATCTTCACTGGAGCTGACAGAAAAATTTTCATTTTAGATATTTTAATTTTGAGTTATTGAATGCTTATTTGGTACTGTTTTGTATTTTTCATTTCTCTGTTGAGTTTCCGCATTGGTCATTTATTTTGCACACCTTTTCATTAAAACATTGAACATTTTAATAATACCTGTCTTAAGTTCTTGGCAGTTCACTCTAACATACACGGGATATCTGAGACTATTTCCACAGACTACTTTTTCTCTTAGCGATGGTTCATCTTTTCTTTTTTGGGGAGTACGGTACAGTTACTCACTATAGCAATGTTCTCAATCTTGTGGATACTGTATTTTAGGAGTCTAAATTATGTTTTATGTCTTTAACAGTTACTGAGTTGTACAGATTTATCCTGTTGAAGAGTGATTTTAAGCTTTTTTAGAGTGAGTTTAAAGTAGACTTACTGGTAAGATTTGACCTTCCTATAGAATCAACTGAATCCTTGGTGAGTGTAGAAAGGCTTTTTTCCACTCTTGACAGTCTGAAAACCAATATCTTCCAGCAATGCATAATGTTTTATTTATTTATTTTTTAAAATTTTCAGTTCATAGACCTTCAGTAGCTGTTCTACTTGCGGTGTTTCACATGCACATATGAGTCACTGGCTAAAGACTCAAGTGTAACGTTATGCAAATCTTTAAGACTTTTTCTCTGAATGGATTTCTTGTCTCCACTACACTGTCCTACAGATTCCAGCACCCTCAGTGGCCCCAAATTTTGATTTCTAGTTTCTCTACTCAGTGGGATCTTTGGTTTCTGTTTGAGTTTTATTTTCCTGGGCCACATTCTGGCAACTCTCTGCACCTAAAAAGCAGCAATGAAAGTTGAATATATCTTGTGTATTTCCCACTTCTCAAGGATCTCCTTCATAAGCTGCTTATTATTCCATATCCGAGTATACTGTCTTCCTAGATTTTGTCCAGGTTTACAGTGTTTATGGTGGTATGACATTCCCATTACTCCATCATAGTTAAAACATCTTCCCAAGACATAGTAATATTTTTTGCATTGTTTCTGTCAGGGGCCATTTGACTTAACAGTTTGACCTCTTCTTTGATTATTCCAGCTAGTACAACTGTCTTTTTGAAATAAAGCTCAGAGTTTTGCTTATGCCATATTAAATTAATCCTAAAATGCACAGTATAAGCCTTTCTAAATGCCTAAGATAAATCTAATAATTTTTTTTTGCATGTGAGGAAAAGCAAATAGAAATTAAATTTCTTTATATATATTTTTCATTTAAAAAAATTCCCTGAAACTTAGAGACTATATTGTTTCCTTTTCACTATTTGGCCATTGAAACAACTCAATGTCATATCATTTTAGAAAGAATAATATGTGAATGACAGGATTTATAAGGGAACTCATGTATCTACTGGTGGTCACTGTTAAATACCTTGAAATGTATGGGGTAAGTTTATCAAATCAAACAAAAATCTGGTGCTGCATATGTCTTTACTGCCTTCCATGGTATCTAGCAAAGTTCAAGAATCATTGATATTCATTGGCTAAGTGATGGAAACAAAGTCAAGAGCTTACACTATTGGAATACTTTCAGTTTCTACAATAGATGAATCATTCCTTATTCCATCTGTCAGTGCCTGCTCAGCAAGAATTTAGAGAATTTAAATGGAAGATGGAATGAAAGTGACATAATGTATTACCACGTATAATTTAATACTCAGGTAATACACCTTTATTTGGAAATGAGAGACTAAATCAAGTCACAGTCTTGGGGTGGTGGTTCATGCCTGTAATTCCAGCATTTTGGGAAGCCAAGATGGGAGGATTGCTTGAGGTCAGGAATTCAAAGCCAGCCTTGTTAACATAGTGAGATTCTGTCTCTCCATAAGAACATTTAAAAAGAAAAACCTAGACAGGCATGATGGCTTAAGTGTGCAGTCCCAGCTACTCAGAATGCTAAGGCAAAACATCACCTGAGCTCAAGAGTTCCAGGCTGTAGTGAGCCATGATTACACCATTGCACTCCAGCCTAGGCAACAGAGCAAGACCTTGTCAAAAACAAACAAACAAACAAACAAACAAACATTCCAAAACACAGACCCATGTACATAAGAGCTATAGATAATAATAATAATATATCCTGAATGGTTTTGCCTAGATTTTCTTCTAGGGTTTTTATGGTGTTAGTTCTTATGTTTAAGTCTTTAATCCATCTGGAGTTAATTTTAGTGTAAGGTGTCAGGTAGGGGTCCAGTTTCTGTTTTCTGCACATGGCTAGCCAGTTTACCCAACACCATTTATTAAACAGGGACTCTTTTCCCCATTGTTTGTCTTTGTGTAGGCAAGGACTTCATGACCAAAACACCAAAAGCATTGGCAACAAAAGCCAAAATAGACAAATGGGACCTAATAAAACTCCACAGCTTTTGCACGGCAAAAGAAACAGTCATTAGAGTGAATCGACAACCAATAGAATGGGACAAAATTTTTGCAGTCTACCCATCTGACAAAGGGCTGATATCCAGAATTTACAAAGAACTAAAACAGATCTACAAGAAAAAAACAAACAAGCCCATTCAAAAGTGGGCAAAGGATATGAACAGACGCTTTACAAAAGAAGACATACATGAGGCCAATAAACATATGAAAAAATGCTCATCATCACTGGTCATTAGAGAAA
>PVKP010024189.1:12107-35402 GCA_004027715.1 Plecturocebus donacophilus | reverse complement strand
TTGTCCATTCTCATTAGCATTTCGTCAAATCTTTTTTCAAAGTTATTAGTTTCTTTGCATTGCTTTAGAACATATTCTTTTAGCTCACAGAAGTTTCTTATTATCCACTTTCTGAAGCCTAATTCTGATGATTCTTCACACTTGTCTTCCATCAAGCCTTGCTCCGTTACTGATGAGGAACTAGCGTCCTCTGTAGGAGGAGAGGCTTTCTGATTTTGAGTGTTCTCAGTTTTTTTACGGTGGCTTCTTGGCATCTTTATGGTTTTATCCATCTGTCGTCTTTGTAATTATCCACTTTCAAATCAGGTCTCTGAGTGGACGTCCAGCTTGTCAATTCCCAGCTCTGGAATCTGTGTACTTTTCACTGTGCGACTTGCAATGCTAGCTAAGACAGCAGCGTTGAAATTCGTGGTGCCTTTCTGCCCGGGGGTCTCCAGTCTGGCTTCTCAGTCCCTTTTTCAGTCAGCTGGATGGACTGCTCTGACTTCCCAGAGCGCCAAACATCATCCAAAAGGAGACTCAGTCCCGTTTACTCCGCACCAAGAGCCGCTGAGCCGAGGCGCCGGCAAAAAAGCCACGCCAGCCGAAAAGGTCACGCTGGCGACCCGTGGGGCTCCTCCACTGGGAATGTCCTGGTCCGTGGGCAGCAAAAATGTATCGGTAAGTGTGGCGTCCACTGGCTCTCTGCACTTTTACTGGGAGCTGCAATCCTGAGCTGCTAGTCATCGGCCATCTTGGATCTCTCTCCCGTCAAGCATTTTTAAATGTACTTGTTGGCCATTTGCATCCCTTCTTTTGAGAAATGTTTGTTTAGTTTATTTGTGTACATTTTAATTGGATATTTGTTTTTTTGCTGTTGAGTTATTTGCCCTCCTTATGTATTCTGGATATTAGTTTCTTATTGGATGAATAGTTTGTAAATATTTTTACCCAGAGTGAATTTGTCTCTTCACTCTATTGATTGTTTCCTTTGCTGTACAGAAGCCTTTCAGTAAAATATAATCTGATTTGTCTATTTATGCTTTTGCTGCCTGTGCTTTTGACATCTTAGCCATAAGATCTTTGCCTAGACCAATGTTCTGAATGGTTTCCCCTGTTTTCTTCAACTAGTTGCATAGTTTGGGATCTTACCTTTACGTCTTTAATCCATTTTGAGTTGATTTTTGTATATGGTGAGAGATACAGGCCTGGTTTCATTTTTCTGCACACAAATATTGAGTTTTCCTACACCATTTATTAAAGAGGGTATCTCTTCCCCAATGCATATTGATGCCTTTGTTGAAAATCAGTTGGCTGTAAATATGTAAACTTATTTCTGGGTTCTCTATTCTGTTCCATTAGTCTATGTGTATGTTTTTATACCAATGCCATGCTGCTTTGGTTATGGTAGCTTTGTAGTGTATTTTGAAGTCAGGCAGTGTGATGCTTCCAGATTTTTTCTTTTTTCTTGGGATTGTTTTGACTATTCAGGGTCCTTTGTGGTTATATGCAGATTTAAGAATTTTGTCTATTTCATTTATACTTTTATACAGAATAATACTATATAAGATCTTCAGAATCAATAATGTTAAAATGACCATACTACCCCAAACAATCTATAGATTCAATACAATTCCTATTGTCACCTTGTGACAGCGTGCTTGGAGAGCAGTCAGCAGGGAGATTCATTCTAGGTAGTGGTTTTTAGTCTCTACTTAAAAACAAACTCTTTATTTAGATTAAGGAAGATCTCTTTCAGGACACATGTAGTTGTTTCAAAGTTTATCTTACATTTTAAAAAGATATGTTTTCCTGTTTATTGTCTCTATTAATTGCTTTACTTTTGCATCCTTCTCCCCTTTCTTCCAAGGGACAGGCCCAGGAACCCTTGAACATAGCAATTACATCTCTTCTGTTTTCTCTTCTTTTGTTCTTCAGCTATTCTCTACATAAAATTGGTCTCCATCCTGGTCAGTGTCCTGGGTTCATGTTCTTAAAGCACAGCTTATAGTGCTCATAACTAAACAAAGTCAGCAGGATAGGAAATCCAGTGATCTCCCTCTGGATGCCATCTGATTATGAACTCCATCTATGCTTACTTTATTTTTCTTAGCAGATGTGCTGCTGTACCACTGACTAAAATTAACCTTATATTTAACCAAGCCAATACCTCCAAAACTTTAAATTGAATGTGAACCATGTGAAGAGCTGGTTAAAACCAATGATCAAATTCTAATTCCCTAAGAACAAGGTGGGTTCTGAGATCATTTCTACCAATTCTCAGGTGCTAGTTCACAGACCACACTTTTAGTAGCACAGAAGTAAACCACTGAAGGCCAAACCACCTCAATCACAGCCTGAGGTGCATCAATTATTTTTGTGAACCTCTTTGAGCCTACTAAAGTTCTCCTTTTTAAAATTAATAGTTTTATATTTTAAATCCTGATATAATAATACAGAATTTGATCTATTTCTTCTTATTTTGTGTTGATAACTTCACTATGATTAAAATTTTATTTTCCTTAATGGTAAAATAAATATTTGACTTAAGGTATTTCTTAAATGATGAACTGATATTCAAAACAAAAAAACCCATAAAACATGAGTTATCATTACACCAAAAAATGCTTCAAGTTGATTATTTCAGTGAAACAACTTGAAACAAAATGATGTTCAATAAACTTCAAGCTAATTTTACAAATTGTACGTGTTAATAGAAGATACCAGAGATACATGCCTATCCAGGGTAGTATACATTTCACTGGACCATTAGTTAAATTCTATCCCCTTCCCCCGCCAATCTCTGGACTCATTCCAGATTTATTTTCCCAGGACCACCTGTCAATTTGTTATGGTTGCTTCCTCATGTAATACCTAAAATAATGCTGCCTCAGCTATAGAACTTGATCCCATGTCCTTTGGGATATAAAGCTATCTGGAAACTCACTATAATTCACTAAAGATCGCTTACCTGGAAGTTACGTCCATAGAATTATATTCCCACTTGAATAGGTTATCTCGTTGTTACTTCCTTATCAGAGACAAATTCCATGACAAAATATTTTGCTATTATACATCCTTTCAGAATTTGTGAATTAAGCAGGAGTAATTACAATTAACTGATTAGCTACATGATAGCACTGAGCCACAAATTGTGAAATGGATTATACAGAGTAGGTTGCTTAATTCCAGTAAAAGTCAAAGCTAGTTAAATTATGACATGAGAATCACTGGGAAGTTATATTATGTATCACTGTCATTGCCAGAACTAGACAGAATATAAATAAAATGATGTTTTCCCAAGGTAATATTCTCCATGTAACTGGAGTTTAACAATTTAGCTGGAAATGAAAGTAATATAAAAGAATGGGAGCAGATGACAAAATAGAAACAAACAAACAAAAAATAAGTTAAAACATCTATAAGCACATATTGGAAGGAAAGTTTAGAATTAATACCAAGACAAACTGCATAACATCGTCTTCTTTATAGCTCTTTGGGTGGATGCTACGATCTTTCCCCATTACATATGATAAAAACACCTCATGACACCTTTTGTTATTTGAAGAAAAAAGCAGAACACTGATTTGGTAATTATATCCAAAATAAGTGAACTAAAATGTCGTAAAGTGGCTATTTTTGACATAGGCACTTATGAAGCTCATTTATAAAAAGAAAGTTAAGTTATGATTATATTTACTTATGCACCAATACAGAAAATAACTTCACTTAACTTGAAAGTAACAGTAGGGCACTTTCAAGTGATGATTCTATAAAACTTGGGAGAGACTGAATGAAATATTTAACATGCAAACCAAAAGAACCTTTAAGTAGAATTAGCACTTTCAGCAGAGTAACCTCTTTTTATCTCTCACAACCAAAAAGTCGAAGAGCATAGGGTAGATCAACTTTGGCATTTCAACTTTAACAAAACTCTACCTAATAAATGATTTACAGTAGATGAAAACATTAATGGTTGCCAAAACATTTTTCCAAGTTCATATGCTTTCCAACAGATATAAATACTGAATTGGAGTTGAGACAATATCTAGGAAACTGTGTCCCAAATACATCTATGAACAACAGTTACTTAGAAACTTAAAGTATATAGAGGCATAAAGATGATGTAAGTATGCTAAAACTGGGGATCTGTTCAGAGTCCAAAAATTATTATTACTTCCTAGCTTAAATAAGCCTCAAGTCACAAAACTGCTTTCAAATAGGCATGTTGTCACTGAACTGTGTTGCTGAAAGGTGTTACTGGTGCCTGCACTGTGAAGCATGTATTTGGTTGAATTTCTGCTAAATTTGGAATTGTCTATAGAGGTTATCTAATTAGGAAGCCACTGTCTAGGCAAAGACTAAAATGTAGTCACAAAGAACCTAAAACTACTTTTAAATAACACTTGTTAGGTTAAATGAGAAAAGGTTAGGTTAGATTAACTTTTTTTTAAGTGGACAAGACATAAAAATGTTCCACTAAAGAAAGAGCCAACCCCACAAGTATTCCTTATTAAGACAATGACAATATGGCTAATGAGCCAACTGAGCATGGTCGTAATTTTCACCTAGGCCTAAATTTGCAACTTGGTTCTTAAAAGTGGCCATTTTTCTTCACCCAACTAAGGCATTTAGGGCCCTTGCACACATGTTCTTCTCTTAATGGCTACTGTGCACTGTAACATAATTACCTGCTTTTGTTTACCTTTTCCATTAGAAAATAAACTCCTTAAGAGCAAAGAATATGGCTCATTAACTAACATTTCTCAGGAAATAACAGGCAATTAGCAAATGTTTGGGGTATGAGGAATGAATGTGTCCCAAATTCACCAGACTGTGGAAGCCAGAAGTAGACCTGACCATCTTTTACAGAAGAAATAAAGAATGGTAACTATGCAACAAGTTATTAGCTTAAGTAGAATTTATAGGCAGACAAAGTGAAGAAATGAAGAGAAGGAAAGAAGAAATTAAAGCCAAGTGGCATAAATGTTGGCTTTAGGAAATAAGATCAGAGATTCTAAGTCCAATGTGAGAATCAGGAATAGAGTTGCTCATTTTGAGTACAAACTTTCGACCATCTTTTTAAGGCAAAAGTTCCAAGAAATAACTGTACTTTGACTTGCAGATGAAAAGTAAACTTATGGTCAAATGGTATGATAATCACAATCCTGATATCACATACATTCTCAATCATGTGAAGTTATCCAAAATTACTCAGGCTGGTTATTAAAGACATGTTCTTAATTAAAGAGAAGGGTTGATTGGATGTGGTGGTTCACACCTGTAATCCCAGCACTCTGGGAGGACAAGGTGCATAGATCACTTGACGCCTGGAGTTTGAGACCAGCCTGGCCAACGTGGTGAAACCTTGTCTCTACCGATATGCTTTGGTTGTGTCCCCACCCAATGTCATCTTAAATTGTAACTCCCACAATTCCTACGTGTCATGGGAGGAATCCAGTGGGAGGTGATTGAATTATGGGGGTGGGTCTTTCCTGCACTGTTCTCGTGATAGTGAATGAATCTCACAAGATCTGATGATTTTAAAAACGGGAGTTTCCCTGCACAAGCTCTCTCTTTTTGCCTGCCGCCATCCATGTATGACGTGACTTGCTCCTCCTTGCCTTCTGCCATGATTGTAAGGCCTCCCTAGCCACGTGGAACTATAAGTCCATTAAACCTCTTTTTCTTCCCAGTCTCAGGTACATCTTTATCAGCAGCATGAAAACGGACTCTCTAAACCTCAGTGTTATGTGGCTCTGCAAGATAATCCAACATGCTGTTGGAACAGCCAAGTTTAAAACACATATCTCTTGCCTCTTGGTACCAAAGCTCTTCCTGCTATAGCTCATGGCATCTCAGGGCAACACAGAAGTGCCACGATGCACATGGTGTGTAGGACTTAGACACACACAGTAAAGAGACTGTCAACATGCTAGACAATTCTTCAATGAGCATAGTCAGTTCCTGAAAATAGGGACTTTCAGAAAGCATGATAGTAAGGCTTCTGGACATACAAGAGCCAGTGGACATGGTAGGCATTTACTGTCTATTCCTGAGACTTCCCACCATGTTCCAAAGATGAGGCAACCATAACTGTTTGGAATTGACTTATTTAATGGTATGGATGCTAATGCTTACATTTGGATTGGATCAAAACAACAGATTATAAATTCCATGAGAGGGTCTTATTTACCTCTAAATCCCCATGGTGTCTAGAACTGTTGGTGCTTTGGAAAGGATGGACGGAAGGGAGGGGCATAAACTATAGGCTTGTTCCTTATCTGAAATTTTAGATACTCTTGCCTTTAAAAGGATGGTAAAATAAATGCTTTCCCTGTAACTTCAAGATAGAATTTCTTCCTTTTTGATCATGGAGAACTGTATGAAACCCACATTTGAGGAAGGAACGTGTCAATTATGTTATATCACCAAGTATGCACATCTGCCTTAGGTAAAAGACACATGAGGAAAGAATTACTTGATGTAGTTTGTTCTTACTTACGCTTTGTCCTTCCTTTGGTGTGATCTATGGATTAACATTTTGCAGGATGAAAAGTGCATTCAACTAATGATAAGCTAAACTTTCTTACATCAGAATGTCTCCTTTTCATAAGACATCTAAAACTCATTAGAGCAAACTCAACAGACCTTCATTTTTGGAGGACCAAATAAAAAGACCATAGAGAAAGAAATACTATAAGACTTCAAAAAGCAGAGGTGATATTCTAACCAAGAAACTGTCTGGGCTCTATCTTGGGTTCCTATATCTACACTCTGACAACTAATACATACAAATACCATTTGAGGTTACATTGTTATTTTTGGTTACAATTAGTGTCAAGGAAATCAATGGCTTTTTCACAATATGCATTTGTTCTTGTCCTCTGATCAGTTCTGTCACCCTTGAATTGAATTCAGCTTGTTCATTCAGGTATGTGACCATGTGCTAACTTTTTTAGGGAGAATGGGTGGTTCAAATGGCCAGGATTATTTATTCTTAAGAAAATAAAAATCGACACAGTAGCTTAAAAAGCTTTTCTCTGAGTTAGCAGCTGGATTCACTGTTAAAAACACACATGTGAGCATGAGAGCTCACTCTTACACGCGTGCACATGCATGCACACGTGCACACACACACACACACACACACACAGACATATGAACTGAAGAGATGTTAGCACCCTTTAGAGGTTACAGGTTAGTTCACCAGTTAAAGAAGAATGTGCTGAGTTGAAACTGATCTTTACATAGGTAAATACATATTTCCACAAGAGACCACTCAATCACCCTCCAATCACTGTTGCTAACGGGGTAGGAAAAAGAGGTCTGCATTTTCCAAAAGAAAAGGAATTTCTAATAAAGACCATCTGTAAGTTGGCTCTCTTCATGCTATCAATTAGGAATACTTAAAAGACATTCCCTTTCACAAATATATTTCTGCAACCTACAGAAAAGGGGTAAAATTTCAGCAACAAATATACCTTTGAGGAACTCCTGACATACCAGAATAACAGGAAAAAGACCAGGCCGATCACCATCTTAGAGGGAATCGCAGAGAAATCTAGTGGCCTTCCTAGTTAATGCATGGGATACGGACACGAGGGGAAAAGAAAGGCATTTGGGATTCTTCTTCTCAGTCTGTGTCTTCAGGGTACACGGAAAATATTCCAAGACTAGAATTGTCAAACATTTTGACTGTAGATTCTTTCTCCCTCAAAGAAGTTTATATCAGAAAGCTGTTTTGATAAACAAAGAAAAGAGGAATTTCTCTGTTGGAATTGGCTGTGTCTCTATATCCTCCTCTCTGAATGTCACACTAGGAAGAAGCTCAGGATTGTTAGGAATCAAGTATAAAACGTTATGGTCTATAATGTGAGTCACACAAGTAATTTTTAATTTTATATTAGGCACATTAAAATGGTAAAAGGAAATAAGTAAAATGAATTTTAATATTTTAAGTCAATATATCTAACATTATAATTTCAATATATAAGCAATAGAAAATTTGTTTAGATATTTTACATCCTTTTTTATACTATTTTTTTTGAAATCAAATGTGTCTTTTAGCTCACCTCAATTCAGACCTGTCACATTCAAGTGTGCAAAAGCCACATGTGCTTAGTGGCTACCATACTGGACAATGTAGGTATAGAATATTTCCCCCAGTGCTTTACTCATTTTCCTCTCACCTACCCAACAGATTCAGTCCCTCTCCTTTTTTTGTCTAGGGTAGTATGTGCTTTCATAAAAGCCCTCTACTAAATAAAACCATTCTGTTTTGCTTTGTTTTACTTTGGAAACTTAAACCACATTCATGAGTTAACTATTACTCATTTCTATTAATCTGTTTACTACTCATTAAATCTTTTAAATAAAAATAAAATAGAAAACCTGCTCTGCTATATAACAGCTAAGGAATGAATCTCTAACCTCACTAATTCAAGCCTCAGTTTCGTCATATATAAAATATGGATAATAATATCCTCCTTGTATATGGCTATGGGGAAGATGTGAGAAAAAAATAATATCAATTCCCTAACCAGGTATTTTGTGCATTGTGGGTTTTCAGTGAAAAGTGGACATGACTATTTAGTACAGGTAGGCGAGGGAGAGCTCCCTGCGTCCTCCTTATCATACTGGATACATTTAATCCAGATGAAGGCGAGAAGATGGGAAGCAGTCTGGAATGTTCTTAGCTTCCCAAACTCCCTCTCACACCCTGCAAATGTTCTTAAAGCCACTACGCAGTACAGGTGGCCAGGAACACAAAAGTCCAGGGAACGGCAAAGAGTAGAAGATCACAGATATTTTATTTGGTTTCTCCTTATTTTTCCTCATTTATTCCTTTGTTTCTCTTTCCTCTCTCCAGAGTCCCTTCCCCCTTCCCTTTTCTCCTCTTCTGCCCTTTTTTTCCCCTCTCTTCCTTCCTTCTCTTTTTCTCCCATGAAAGGGGCTTGGGGAAATCTTCAGCTGGTTAGAACTATCCATCTTTAACACCTCTCCTTAAGACTCCAACTCCACTGTAGCAAATATGGAGAAATAACAGTTTATTAGCATGGATTGTTATAAATGAGGAAGATGCTCACAACATATACACCTGTCTATGAAGTAGCAAAGATGATATGAGAAAAGGGCGTTAGCTAAAAAGGTAAGCAAAATTGGAGACTGACAGAGGGCACACAGAAAATACTATCTTTTATATTACAAGGATATCAGCACACGCTTTTCTAAGAACAGAAAAGATGGGTGGAGAGGGCCTATGAGAACATCGCACTTCTACCCTAGTCCAGATGAGGCTATGAGGAGAACTTCTGGCTTAAGCTTCTTGGAAAAGGAAAACTCCTACTGCCTGCTCAGGGGTTTAACAGTCCAGGATCATTGATACCTGATCTGTCATCTATAGTGTGTGTGTGTGTGTGTGTGTGTGTGTGTGTCTATGTGTCTGTGTGTCTGTAAGAAATATATGTGCATGTGTGCTTATATGCACATAAATCTATGAATGTTTCTGTGCACATGTACATGTGTATGTGTTTATATGTGTGTGCCCATTAGCCTGCATATATGTAAACATGTGTGTGCTCTGCCTTTGTGTATATGCTGTCACATGTGTATGTTTATGTGCACATACTTGCAGTGGGCGTGGAGGGAGGCTGCCTTTTTTGCCAACACTAAAGCAGTAGCAGGTATTGTATGCTTATCCCTTCCCATTGTACCTTCTGCTTTTTTCTTTTCCACAGAGGAAGGGAGAAAGAAATAAACATCCATTTGAGAGAAGTCACTGGCTTTGGTCTAGGTTTGTTCATGAATGGCTCTCAATAAAACTATGTCTGCTTTAGGAGAAAAGACTAAAGAACCAAATTATAGATTAGAAATTAACACCCAACTCTTCCCTTCCTCCTTCCTCTCGTTTCTCTAACCCTTCTTGCTCCAGGCTGTCTTGGGAGTAAAGCTGAAATGTTTATAAATTCCAGTTTTAAGAACTGTCCCACCTCTAACATCACTTCCTCTGTAGGTCACATAAGCTCATTTTAAAACAAAAATCTTGATTGATTGTCTGTCATAAATTGAAATCATACTCTTTTAAATGACAACTAAAAGGGTTGTAATGTAGCCCCAAAAGAAATGCCTTCTGAAACTTTCCTCTGAGCAAACCAATGAAAATAAACCAATGAAAACACACAGGCTGGGCTTCCCTGGAGCTACAGAGTCAGGTCTGTGGTTGCCTCAGTCTATGCCCTGCTGTCTTCTGGGTTAACCCCAGCAAGGAGACTGGATCAAATATCCCTGGGGCTAGCTGTTGTTACAAGCCAAGGCTAGCAAGAGTCCAACACCCACTAATTCTAGTTTCATTACATTTTTATATTTTAATGATTTTTTTTAAGATGGAGTCTGGCTCTGTCTCCCAGGCTGGAGTGCACTAGTGTAATCTTGACCCACTGCAACCTCTGCCTCCTGGGTTGGAGCGATTCTCCTCCTTCAGCCTTCTGAGAAGCTGGGATTACAGGTGTGCGCTACCACCCCTGGCTAATTTTTGTATTTTTAGTAGAGACAAGGTTTCATCAAATTGGCCAGGCTGGTCTCTAACCCTTGACTGTAGGTGATCCACCCACTATGGCCTCCCAAAGTACTGGGATTACAGGGATAAGCCACCATGCCAGGCCTATTTTAATGTTTCTTTCTTTCCTTTCCTTCTTTTCTTTCTTTCCTTCCTCTCTCTCTCACACACTTTCTTCCTTCCCTCCTTCCTTCCTTCCCTCCCTCTCTCTTTCTCCCTTTCTCCCTTTCTCTCTTTCTTTCTTTCAGTCTGTCACCCAGCCTGGAGTGTAATGGTGCCATCTCGGCTCACTGCAACCTCTGCTCCCCAGGTTCAAGTGGTTCTCCTGTCTCAGCCTCCTAAGTGGCTGGGATTACAGACATGTGCCGCACGCCTGGCTAATGTTTGTATTTTTAGTAGAGATGGGGTTTCACCACTTTGGCCAGGCTGGCGTTGAACTTCTGACCTCAGGTGATCCCCCTGACTTGGTTTCCCAAAGTGCAGGGATTACAGGCGTGAGCCACCACTCCTGGCCATGATTATTTCTTATACATATTTCCTCAATCTTCTGAGGATGTAAATTGCAATGAAGAGGGCTGTTAATTCCCTCAAAATTCCAGCCCACTGCATGTTGCTTCTTAACATTTGAACATCTGTTCAACTCTGTCATTATGTTTATATTCACAGAGTCATAACCCAGATGGAAAAAGATCACTGAGGCTGCAGTTACCTTGCAAGAGTTCTTCGTGGTGTGTGATCAAATATTTTATCTTATTTAAAAGTTATATTGGCCAGGCGTGGTGGCTCATGCCCGTAATCCCAGCACTTTGGGAGGCCGAGGCAGGTGGAGTTCAAGGCTGAGTCAGGAGTTCAAGGCCAGCCTGGCAAAGATGGTGAAACTCCCATCTCTACTAAAAATACAAATATCAGGTGGGCGCAGTGGCAGGCACCTGTAATTCTATCTACTCAGGAGGCTGAGGCAGAAAAATCACTTGAACCCATGGGGGGCAGATGTTGTAGTGAGCTGAGATCACGATACTACACTCCAGTCTGGGTGACAGAGTGAGACTTCATCAAAAAAAGAAGGAAGGAAGAAAGGAAGGAAGGAAGGAAGGAGGAAAGGAGGGAATGAAGGAGGAAAGGAAGAAAGAAAGAAAAAGAAAGAAAGAGAGAGAGAGAAAGAAACAGAAGAAAAAAGAAAAGAAAAGAAAGAAGGGAGGAAGGGGAGAGAGAGAGAGAGAGAGAGAGAGAGAGAGAGAGAGCCGGCAGACAGACAGAAAGTCATCCACTGTCTGAGTTAAGAAGCTAGCCAAATGGCATGTCCTAATGTCTTACCCATGTTCCACATGTGCTAATTCTGGCTTAGGAGTGGGTGACCATTACCCCAAAACTGTTCTCTCTTGAATAGAAGCTGCTTCACTCATTTAGCTAAATATGCCTTGAGGATTTGCTAGATGAAAGGTATACAGAAAGTAAAATAATTTTAAATGGCAGTCTTTGCTCTCTATAAGACATAGGCACATAAATAATAACTACTGATAAAAGGGAGTCAGTGACAAGCTACTACATTTGAAGTTCTCTGTGGGTAGAACCGCATCTCATTCATCACCATACCCCGCGCCTGTGCATACTTGGTGCTCAACAAATATTTATCAAATGAATGAATGGCATGCCAGGGAAAAAGAAGGGGGAATGAGAAGTAGAGGAGCTTTGCCAATAGGGTTATTTAGCAAAGGTTTAATATCCTACAGGAGGTTGGACTGCAGGATTTTGATTGGTAGTAGAAATGCACTGAGGAAAATGTTTGGGAAAAGAAGTATTATTTTGTGGTCTGCTGTGCTGCTTCATATTCCTAATATCTGATAAATCTTTAGGGTTCATTTAACCAAAACAAATAAAAACACAACGTATGGGCCTTTTAGAAGACATATGATATGCTTCCTTCAAGAATAATATTATACGACTTAAGGAAAGAGATGGTTTGTGTGAAATACAGGAAAGCGTTTCAACAAAACTAGCTCTGTGGTGATCCCATATGTATTTTTATTTTCAATTAAAAAATATGTTACAATGTTTTAAAGTATAATAAAATTGAAAAAGAACAGTGAACTAGGAAGTTTCAAATCATAAAATTTCTAACACTAGTTTCAAAATAACTAATACATTTGATTTTTGAATATTTAGAATTACTTTAATATTACTCAATTTCTGTTAATATAAGAAGTTTTCTAATATTGATTTTCTTGCTCTGATAATTTTGTACTGATATTTACTTATAAAAACCATTATGGGGATTATTATCTGCAAGAAAAATCAGTGATAGTTATATGAGGTAGTTAAAAAAGTGAATCAAGGTCTTATAGAACTGAAAATTGCAAATTGTAGCAGTTATTACCATAACATTAGCAACATCTAAAGCTTACAAGGCTAAGGTGACAATAAGAGATAATGATATAATGTCAATCTCATAACGCAATAAAGGGAAAAGCAGGGCATTAGGATTGAAAAATGATAAAATGAGTTTCTCTTCCATTTTTATTATCATATATGCTTTGGAAATATTGGGGGTTTTGACAACTTATAGCATTCCATGTGTCATTCTATATATTCTTTAAAATGTCTAATTTGGTGGTAAAATTGCTTTAACAGAAATGCAATCTCATTTTGTTATAATAGCTTTTTCTTTAGCCTAATGAAGAAGGCATAAGAGTGCTTGATCTTGACACATAATACTTTCAGGAAAGAGTCCAAGCTAGACCACTGAATCCATTCTTTCTAAATGAGCTTTTCAACAGAAAAAATAAAAATGGACCCTGGAATGATCAACTTAGTAATTCTGAGTTATGCCTCTCCATGAGTTAATTCCTTCATCTGACTTTTTTTGATTGCTTGATAGTAATAAGAAGAAAAGAATAGCATGAATACTTTGCCATGTACTAGTCAGTGAAGTAAGTATTTTGCATTCATTGTATTATTTAATTCCCACCACAATCCTAGGAGGTAGAGCTTATTCCTCTTTCTCTTTCTTTGAAAAGGAAAATGAGCAGTTGAATAGCTTTAAGATACCTAAGTTTGCCTAGCTAAGAGGCAAACAGTAAAAAGAGAGAGCAGTATGGCGCCCGACTGCTGGGGTCAAATCCTGCCAATTGTGCCCATTTAGAATCTATCTGCCAGCTGGGAGATGGTGGCTCATGCCTGTAATCCCAGTACTTTGGAAGGCTGAGGCAGGTGGATCACCTGAGTTGGGGAGTTCAAGACCAGCCTGACCAACATGAAGAAACCCCATCTCTACTAAAAATACAAAATTAGCCAGGTGTTGTGGTACATGCTTGTAATCCCAGCTACTCAGGAGGCTGAGGCAGGAGAATTGTTTGAACTTGGGAGATGGAGGTTGAGGTAAGCTGAGATCATGCTATTGCACTCCAGCCTGGGCAACAAGAGCAAAACTCCATCTCAAAATAAAAAAATAAAAAAATAAAAGAATCTGTCTGTGCATGGGCAAGTAATCCTTGTTACGTCTCAGGTTCTAAATCTGTCAAATGTGTATAATAACAGTGGCTACTTCATAGGATTTTGTGAAGATTAAATGAATTAACAAAAGTACAAATGTACAGAACTCAGAACATTTTCAGTACCTATAAAATAGGTTAGATACTATTCCTACCTCTATAATGTACCAAAGAGCAGCACAATCTTAGGTAGCATTAGGAACAGGAGTGTCCCCATTAGCTATAAAAATGAAAAATTGTAATATATGTCCATATCTTCATAAAAGTGGGAAGAATGGAGCATACAGGTAAATATATTGTGGGCTGAATAGTCAAAGTTTCAGGCAGAAATGGATGAGAGCATAGAATTGCTAAACTTTTCCGTTAGTTTCATTGTGAAATGCCAAGGTAAGAAAATAGCAGCCATGTATAGGCTGAAGATCTTTAAAGACAATTTTCATATTCCCCTAAGAACACCCACAGTGATAGAGCTGGGTGTTCTGATGATCAGACTAAGATATCAAAAGTTAAAGACCCTACATTACAAAAGTATTTGGTGTCAGAAGTAGCAAATGTTTTAGCAATAAATAAATAGCACTGAAGAGAACACTTAGGGCTTAGGGCTTGAGAGTTTTCAGTTATACTAGAAGCATTTGTCTAGTCTGATTAATATTGATTTTTATTCTGTCTTGCTACATGATAGGTATCTAAATAAGTATTTACTACTGTACAAGAATGTACTACTTATTTCCCCTAATGAAGAGCCCTTTTTGAAACCAGGTGGATGTGACAGCAAATACTGTCAGCAATAGTATATGTAATATTCTTCTTTGACCTGAGACTTTAGGGAATTATTAAAATATAAAGGTAATTATTTAATCACCTTTTAATCATTTAATTATATCAGGCCTCAGCATACTAAGATTGTAAATTTTTTTCCCAGTTTTCCTCAGTAAAATAATATCCTTTCTATGCTCTCGCAATTGAATAAAAAGTGGTCATAGAAATGATAACTGTTGAATAACTCCTTCGTTCTAGCTCTTAGAGATAATGCTTTTACTCCTATAGCCTGACTTGGTCATCTCCTCCACTTTCCAGGCAATGATGCCCTAAAAAGATTAACCCCATCTCTGGGGTTGCAGCCAATTCTTTCAATGGATGCCAAAAGTTCACCAAAAAATTCAATTGTCAGATTGTGTCTCTAATGGAAAATGATTTTTGTTTACTTTAGCTTATGCAGTTGAGAAAGTTGTGTCTAAGTACACTGGCAGAATATAAAGTCATTAAGACATGGTGTCACTGCTTCTGGCTTTGCTACATAAAATGTATGCTTCTTTTCAAAGCACTCTCATATTTTCAGTATGAGGTTTTTAGTAGTAATTTTCTAACAGGAGGTATAATAAAGGTCAAAACTATTTTGTTACAGCAGCAGGCACTAACACCAGTTATCCTCTCAGAGTTAGTAAACTACATATGCCAAATCCGTTTTTCGCCATTCACTAGGAACAATATACTTCACACGCAAATTAACAAATTAGGTAGTCTTCACAGATCCCATTTCCTCAGATTTAAAGCTTGATAAAATAGTGCATGATATTCACATTCAGATACACAAGCAATGAAGTGTAAGATGATATTTTTGTGTTTATTTGCTCTCTTAATTTTTTCATTATTTTTTTCCCAATTTTGTTCCTTCTATATATTTGCCCTGATAATTATAGGTATAGTGAAATAATGGACTATGAAATTTAATAACCTTATCTGAAGCCAGTTACCTCCAAGGTGACACCAGTAAAATTTCTTGTCTTAATACTAGATAGGATGTCTAATTATGCAAAATAATAGGATGAAGCTGAGTATGGTGGCTCATACCTGTAATCGCAGTTAATCAGGAGGCTGAGGTGGAAGGATCAATTAGCCTGGGAGTTCAAGGCTGCAATGACTTTTTATCACACCACTGCACTGCAGCCTGGGCCATAGAGGAAGACTCTGAGACTACTACTACTACTACTACTACTACTACTACTAATAATAATAATAATAAAACAATGAGATGATATTAGTAACCTGTCTTATCAGTACTGAGTATGGAGAGAACTGTTGTCAGCAAGGCTTCCTAAGAGATGATCCTTGAACCCAGCATTTAAGCATCACCAAGAGTTGACCAGGGAACTAATGTGGATTGAAGGATGGGGAAAGGGCATTTTACTCATAGGGAACATGAAAAGCCCAAGGCATTGACTGCCTTAATGCTGTCATGGCACATTACAATAACTGAATGTGCTTATCTATGGCAGCATAAAAGTATAAAGGTCAGGTCCAGGCACGGTGGCTCACGCCTGTAATCCCAGCACTTTGGGAGGATGAGGCAGGTGGATCACAAGTCTGGAGTTCAAGACCAGCCTGGCCAACATGGTGAAACCCCGTTTCTACTAAAAATACGAAACTCAGCTGGGCGTGGTGGCAAGCACCTGTAATCACAGCTACTTGGGAGACTGAGGTGGAAGAACTGCTTGAACCCAGGAGGCAGAGGTTGCAGTGAGCCAAGATCAGGCCACTGCCCTCAAGCCTGGGTGACAAAGCAAGACTCTGTTTAAAAAAAAAAAAAAAAAGCATAAAGGTTGAACAACATATGACACCTCAGAAATCTGAGCTCTTCAAGAAACTGTGAAACCACGGCAAAAATTTTGGTGGAAGCTCAAATTTATGTTTGTGAAGATCAGATGGGCAGTATTGTAGTAGTGGGTTGGGAGGGAATATCAGACTATTCAGGAGGTCATTGCTTTAATTTGGAGAGAAATGAGGAGAATTTAAACAAAGGAAGTGCAGTGAAGATAGAGAATTTAGATTCTTAGAGAGTAGAATTTGTGGAACTTGGTAATGGATGATGGATTGGTTTTGACAGGTGAGAGAAAAGGACACAGCACCCTCTTGATTTATTGGATAGCCTTGGTAAGGATAAACAAGCAAAGTTAATTCTATAACATACAGGTTGATTTTGTGGTACCTATGGATCATCTGGGAAAACTGTTTAGTAAGCATCACGTATTATGAATGCAGAGCCTGGGTGGAGTCTGGTTTACAGTTGACAATGCTCAGAGAAAGAGAGAGAGGGTGAGAAGAGAGGAGGACTGGGAATAGAGGTTTAGGGAATGACAACTTTTAATAAGATGAAGAGCTAGAAGTAGCTGCCAGAAAGCTAACAGGAAGGCCCTGAGAGACAATATCACAGAATATGACAGTTGGCATAGCGTCAAGAAGGAGGAAGTGATCTAGATGGAAGTGAAACTATTTTTAAACATTACTAATTTTAAAGAGAAAGTTGATAAATTAATCTGCAACTCTACTTATATCTCTAATGAACTGCCCTTTCAAGAAAGGAAATATCAGTTACTTTCTTGAACAGTAATTTGTATCAAATAGGACATCCTTGTTTTTGAAGAAGTATTAACTTTTTATTCTAATAAAAATAACGTCGCTCTACAAGGCTAAGCATAAATTGTCAATCACACTGAAAATATATGGTTAACCTTTAGCTATACATTTTATTTATTTTAGCATACCCACTTCTTAATTAAAGTACACTTATATTAAAGATATTAACTTTTTACATTGAAAAACTAATAGAAGAATTTATTTTAAAGATTCTCAAATTATAAAGTAAATCATTTTTCAGTTTGCAGCATAGTGTGTGATGGAGCAACACCTAATGGCCAGGCATGATATTACAACCCAGCTTTATTAGATATTGCAGAGCCCCTGACAAAAGAAGGTATGTAATACAGTCCTAGGGGTATGAAACTCTACAAACTACCTAAACATACTTAAAATTTCCTTGGTGTGAGTTGTGACAGCAGAGAGAAAACCTCAGCATTGAGGATATCCTGGAAAAGCACAGGTAAATACAAACATTACAAGTCTTCACCAAAAACGTACGTAATCTTAGGTAGCAGAGGGCTACATTTGGTTTGCACTTGATGAAATCTACCTAGAGAGTACTAGAAAGAAGATAATCTTTAATAAACACCCTTCTGCAGTGGACATGACATTCCACCTATTTCCAAACCGGGATTTGTCTTGAAGACGTCCCTGAGATACGAAAGGTGTTAAGATGGACACTCTTACGTCTCATTATGCCTTCCACAGAAGGTTACATTTTTACTCCAGTAACAGAGATTTGTATCCTTCATGGCTAAATGTTGAACACATTAGTGGAAAGAATCAGAGCACTGAATAAGAACACCAGCTGCTTGTCAGGTAGAGAATATTAACAGACTGCAGATGCTGGATTACATTATAAAATGGTTCTTAGCTTCTTTTCATAGTCCCCTTGGAGTATTAGAAAAACATTATGGATTCTTTCTCCACAAAAAGACACATACTCATAGTTAAAATTCAGTACATAATTTTTAGGTAATCTCAGGACTGTTCCTTAGAAGTCGAGCTCTACATGTGCTTCATAAACACTATGTCACTGCATGCAAATTCTCCAAGAACATGGAAACATAAGGTTTGTTTTCTAGAAATTGTCTTTACCATTAACCCTGATAGCATATAGTTAAGCTGTAGGGTAAGAAGTGATGACATCCACATTCTTTTTTTTTAGACGGAGTCTCATTCTGTTGCCAGATTGGAGTACAGTGGTGTGATCTGGGCTCACTGCAACCTCCGCCTCCCAGGTTCAAGCAATTCTCCCTCAGCCTTCCAAGTCGCTGGGACTACAGGCGCACGCCACCATGCCCAGCTAATTTTTGTATTTTTAGTAGAGACAAGGTTTCACCATGTTGGCCAGGATAGTCTCGATCTCATGACCTTATGATCCACTTGCCTTGGCCTCCTAAAGTGCTGGGTTTACAGGCGTGAGCCCCCATGCCCTGCCAAGATATCCATATTCTTAAAACACTTATAGTGATATCTACCTGCTTAATTTTAACAATGTTAAGAAGAGGTATTAATAATGACATAACACATACTCCTTCTTTTGGCTGAAAGTTTCAACATGCTTCATAAAGTTAGATTATCTTTTACATGGGAGATTTTAGGGGCACAGACATTCAAAGACATTTTAACTCACAAGCACAGAACAGATTTCAGCAGCTTTATCTAATTGAATCTCATCATAGAGAAGGAAATTAAGGATTCTATAGAATGTTACTACTACTTCGTATTTTTTTGTTTCACCCAGAATCAAGCTATTTCCAGTTAGCTATATGGACAAATTTAGCAATACGTGCTCATGTGCATGAGTGTTGTTATAATTACATTTATAAAATTTAGGGACAAGCCAATGATAAGGAACATATATGGATACTACTGCTTTGTTTTTTGTAAAAGCTGGCGTGAATGTTCAGGGAACTGGGGACTGATTGAAGAGCTGGTCCTCAACAGATGTGTATCTCCACACCCTCCACCAGCTCCACCTCACCTGTATTACTGTGCTTCATCTTCTCTCTCAAAACACAAGGCCTTGACCTGGAGTGGTTTCTCCGATATAATACACCCCAACCACCTAACAGATGTCAATAAAAAGACTGGCAGAGTATGCATTGTTACTCCAGATCTCTCTTCCTAACTAGGCAAATGATTCCACTATAGCTATCATAATACATTTATCATTCCACATTTGTGTTTTCAAATGAATAGGTGTTGAAAAGGAAAACTCCTAAGGTGATCAAAGACTGGTATGGCTTCTGTAGCCTTCCCTCCACAGTCTTATCAATAAATCATTTGTAGCAAAATGGAAATGATAACAAGTCTGAGAAAGAGATGGTATTCAATTTCTAAAGATCCTTCTGCAGCACAATTTTAACAATAACAAGCAGGACATTTTCTATTCACCATTTCATTCAAGCACACTGCACTAAATTCAGTGGTTAATGAGGCTTTATCACAAAGATGAAATACTTGCACCTATTTGCAGAGATTTACTGCTGAAGTTTCATTAATTGTCAAAGAAGTACACCTCTCTCTTGGAAATGTGTACTCATTTACCAGGACTCAACACTGACTTAATTTACATTTTTAGATTAGACAGTGACAACATAACCCCACAAAAATGGTTTTCTTGATTTGTAATCATATTTGAAATTACCACCTTCCTTGTTTGTAATTTCTGATTTTGCTATTTTGAAGTTTAATTGAGGCCAACTCTTGATTTTTCTCAAAAATATAACAGAATGATATAGGGATATAGTCCTGGCTTCAAAGTACATTTAGGGATAAAATAACAGCAAGTTGCAACTACTCTTAAGTTATTAAGAGAAAAATGAATGCATGCATGTATTCGTCCATACACATCCGTATGGAGGGGGAGAGAGAGGGAGGGAGAGAGAGGGGAAAAGAGAGAGAAAGAGAGAAAATGCTACAGCTAATTCAGGAGAATATCTGAGAAATCTGGGTGGAAGGTATGAAGAAATTCTTTGTGCTATTTTTAGTAGCTTTCTCTGTAAATCTAGAATTATTTCATAATACAAAGTTCAAAAATCTAAGTTTTGAAGTTAAAAAGACATAAATAAGAAAATGAATCAAAGACTATGCTCTCAGACACAATTACTATTTCCTTCAATCTTGTAAATCAACAATCAATACTCAAACACTTTTATTGTTTAAAGTGGCTGGTCTACTGGCAACATATATTACAAAAACCATCATCTCTAAACTATATTAATGTTTTAGCTTTAATGTTTTAGCTACAGTTATCATCAATTATTTAACATCTACTTCCTAAGCAGGTTGTTAGGCTAGAAAGCAAGATTTTCAGAGAAGGTAGGGAGAACTACGGAAAGGGAACAAACAATAATTTCATACTAGTAAGAGAACACATTCTGAGAGTTCTAGAAACCCTGATTGCATGTATTTAAAAGAGTATTCTTCTCTTTAGTGCCTATACACCAGAAATGGTATGACCAGAAGAGGCAGCTTTTCTCCAGTGCATGTATATCAGCAAAATAAAGGCACAAGTTATTGAAATATTGGCCCAGATAGACATTCTTCCATTAACAATCAGTTGAGACACATTTTAAAGCAACAGCTTAAATGAATGGCTGTGTGTCTGTAATAATTTTGACTTAAAATGTCAACTGGATTTGAGATGCCATGTGCATTTAATCAATGTCTCTATATTGTAAAATAAATATACTTCAGCGTGACTGCTGTGCCAGCCATAAATCATAATTCACAAAGACAAGAACATCTTATCCTCTCTATTGATAGTCGTTAATGACAATACTGATTAAAATGGCATCTGCCTGCCATATTATTGTTAAACAGTCTATTAGAATTTCTATTACATCCTATAACCTACCACTATTTCCCTATGTGCTGATACATCTCTTACGGAATGAAACATGATAGACAGTTAGATTTAAAGTTTAACACTTAAAATGCAAAACCAAAGAGCACAGCTTACCAGTACATTCTAATACATATTATTTCCAAAATTAAGAGAGTTCCTTTCAGCAGAGATTCCAGTGTTCAAGGACTTGTTCCTCTCTTTTAGAATTAATATTTGAGCCTTTCTTTCTTTTCTTTTTTTGAGATGGAATCTTACTTTCTCACCCAGGCCAGAGTACAGTGGCATGATCTAGGCTCATGGCAATCTCTGTTTCTCAGGTTCAAGCAATTCTCCTGCCTCAGCCTCCCAAGTAGCTGGAATTACAGACATGCCACCACGTCCAGGTAATTTTTATATTTTTAGTAGAGACAAGGTTTTCACTATATTGCCCAGGCTGGTCTCAAACTCCTGACCTCAAATGATCTGCCCACCTTGGCCTTCCAAAGTTCTGGGATTACAGGTGTGAGCCACCACACGGGCCTAGTTTTTCAAAATAAATATTTTGGACAAAAAAGAAAAAAACTACAGGAGAAAAAACATTGTCATTTGAATGTCACATGAGCCCATGGAAGCAGCTGTAAGTAAAAACTAATTGTTAGTTACTATTTCTAGAATGGATTTCTCAAAATCAAGAATTAGCTCAGCAATCCATTGTTGAATGTACACTATAAGCAAGGCAAGAACAGCAGCAAATTTGGTGCTCAACACTGTAGGATGACTGGGAGAGGGAATTAGTTAGAGGCTCACTAACCAGGATGAAAAATGGTTAAGGAAATCACACAGAAGCACAGAGGCTGAGTTAGAGAGGTCAGCCAGGTAGTCTAGAAGTAGTCCATTCAGGTACATTCTACCAGCCACACAGACCATAGCAGTAAGGATGGCACATGACAGATAAATACTTTAAAGTCAGATAAGACACAAGGTTCAACGAAAAAGGTCCTATAACTATGGATGAATAGGGTCGAATAGGATGAACAGGGTTGACTGCAGAATCCAGTGTTCTGGATATGGCCCATCAGAAATAAGCAAGCTCTACTATGCCAGTACTGTAGTCTAAGAAAATGGACTTCAGAGTGGGGTTTACACAGGACTAAGGATTCTAGGCAATGCTATGGGAGCAGATCCCAGAGTAGAAGCCAACATGCTAGGGAGATAGTACTTTGTTTAAGAGGCATGCTTACTCAGTGCTCTGCTGGCTTATTGAATTCTGTGGCTCGGAGACCAGATGCCAGACATAGAAAGCATTTCTACCAAGCTGGCCAAGGTCAGGGGAGAGGCTATAGAAAATCAATCTATCTCTGTGTTTAGTTCACAGAGGACCAGGAGGAACCTGAAAATGAGGCTATATATGTGAGAAAATATGGGAGGCAGGGAAAATGTGGCAAAGGCAGAGAGAATGGGGAGAACAGAAAAATGCTAAGACATGGTTCTTATATTTCAAATGATGACAAAAATGGTGGAAAATTCCAGGATGATCCAGACTAGCTCTAATGCCAGTCTACAGTAATCAGGCCTGGCCATGACTTCTTCATGAAGTGTAGCCTGAGCTTGCTGTTGACACTAAGTTGCTGGGTAAGATGGAGTTAGAAGGCTGACCAAAGAATTACAACTCTCAAGAAAGGGAGTTGATCAGCCCAGGGGATAAGAATGACTTACCATGTCCCCATGTCTGCATTTGTTGGAATCATTCTTTGGCAACTTTGCTCGTTTTTAACAATGCAAGAATTGGCTGTGTGCGGTGGCTCATGCCTGTGATCCCAGCACTTTGGGAGGCCGAGGTGGGTGGCTCATCTGAGGTCGGGAGTTCAAGACTAGCCTGACCAACATGGAGAAACCCCCTCTCTACTAAAAATACAAAATTAGCCAGGCCTGGTGGCTCATGCCTGTAATCCTAACTACTCGGGAGCCTGAGGCAGAATTGCTTGAACCGGGGAGGTGGAGGTTGTGGTGAGCCGAGA
>PVKP010024189.1:0-12007 GCA_004027715.1 Plecturocebus donacophilus | reverse complement strand
ATATGACATCCTAGCCTGGTATAGTGTGTCTGGGGCAAAGGTCTAGGAAATTGGTCAGAGTCTTCTATCTTTCATTTTATAGTCCATCTTTTTCATAAAAGCTGTTCCTTCCCATACTTTGAAAATTCCAGGAGGCATAAGGAAAGCAGAACAAATCTATTATATTGATTTTTTACTATACATTGACTAGAGTTCAAATTTAAAGTGGAAAATTATAGTCCCTGGGGGAGAAGAAACCTATCAGTGGGAAGAACCTCATACCAAAAAGCCCAAGAATTAGGGTTTTTACTGTTCACTGGTGAGTTTGTCTGCAATCAAAGTTGCAACCATTATTTCTGGTCGATGTTCCCTCCAGCTCTTTCCTTTTTGAGTTTTGAATTATATAATGTTTTAAAGAATTCTTTTGTTGGCAAGTGGGATGCTGTTTTTAGTTATTCTCTGCTGAGACACTTCTACTTTGATTTCCAGAGCTATGTGGCTTTTTCTAATACCAAGAAAGCCTTAGGAGAATAGACAGCAGCTTACAAGTTAAAGCAAGCACAAAGAAACTAATATAACAGAAAAGTTCACTCACATTTTCTTTGATACTGTCCACTCTTTTATATACATTTAAAATGTGTTGTATATGGTTTTTAAATAGGTGGCATTAAAAATATTTACTTTTAATTTTCATTTTATTTTTCAGAAAATTTTTATGATGATATACACTGGCATGTAAACAAAGAGTGGTGAGGGAAGGAAGAAGAGAGAGGAAGGGTCAGATAAAACTGGGAATGCAGGACAGGGCGATCATGGCCCAGTTTCCTTAAATCTGAGGAGTTTCCTAGGGAAGAGATTTTCAGTGTTCAAACTGGGATGAGTTGGTTACCCTAATTCAAACCAAAGGACACCATGTATATGAATATATTTAAAGGCCATATTTTCCATTTTGACAAGTTAACAGTCTTAGTCTATTTTCCTGTTTCACCTTGCCGTTTCACCTTGTGAAACTGACTTTTCAGCTAACCAACCCCTTTCTATTTTAGCCCATAGACATATCTGCCTTATAATCAATTTCAGCCGATGACCAAATAGATGATGACCATAATAATAATTTATACATATATTGCAAGTAGATAAAAAGTATGCATCTCCCAGACAAAGAAGAAGACCTTTCATTCCAGAAGGCAGTTACAGAATTAAGGTTAGAAATCCAGACATCTCACTATTCAGCTTTTATTTTACTGGGTACACTGCAAGTGGTTTAATCATCATTTATGTAATTCAAGGATGCTCTGCTTATCTAAAGGGGTTTAGTAAATTTCATGGCATTTTATTACTAGAACTTCTATGCTCTACCATATATTGAGGAAAGGCTGTGGGCACTAGCTTTTGAATATAATGAAAAGACATCTGTCTTGTTCACTGTGGCATCTCCCAACCAAGTACTAGTACTGTACTTATTAGGCAATCAGTATTTGTTGGATAAGTGAAAGGCAATGTTAGGAAAAAATAAAAGATGTTTCACATTTATCACAACATGCTTGTTGTGTACTTAGTAGCTGTTTGCTCAATAGTATTGAATAAATTATTTCAGAAAAGATCAGAGATTTTAGCTGGGCGTGGTGGCTCATGTCTGTAATCCCAGCACTTTGGGAGGCTGAGGCGGGTGGGTCACGAGGTCAAGAAATTGAGATCATCCTGGTCAACATGGTGAAACCTCGTGTTTACCAAAAATACAAAAATTAGCTAAGCGTGGTGGTGCGCACCTGTAGTCCCAGGTACTTGGGAGGCTGAGGCAGGAGAATCACTTGAACCCAGGAAGTGGAGGTTGCAATGAGCTGAGATCGCAGCACTGCACTCCAGCCTGGAAACAGAGTGAGACTCTTCTCTCAAAAAAAAAAAAAAAAAAAAAAAAAATCATAGATTTCTCCACTTTACCTAGAAATGCAGTTTGAAAAGGGACATTGAAAATTCATTCATATAAAAAAGGCCCGGTGTAGGTTTTTTAGGGGTAGAGAGAGAAGGGCATATATTTGAATTTAAACTCCAATTATGCTGATAACCGCACAGTTTAGTTCTTAATTTCAAATCCTATTTTCACCATAATGATTTCATATTTATGGGTCATCTTAATTAGATACTGAGTTTAAGTAAAAGGATCATGTGGTATATTTTTTCTGGATTTTTCCAGAGAGTAGTGCTTAATAGATATTCAAATAATGAGCTGATTGGCAAATCTTTTTCATATCATTTTAGATGGATATTTATCCTTCCTACTTTTAAAGTACTTCAGGGAGGTCAATTCCACAACCTGTTCAGAAACCTCATTCCAGTGCTTAACAACTGTCTTCTTTTTTATATCTAACCTCATTTTTTCCCTGTTAGTGATTTTGGCCCATTTTCTCTAGCACTGTCCTCAGTGGAAATGGAGAACAGCTGGTTACTATTACCAGTTAACTCATCCTTCAACCTTTTCTTCAAGCAGAAATTAAAAAAAATAATTAACTCCCAATGCAGTTCACCCTCTTTCTTATTTTTGAACCACTTCCACTGTTTTCATTATTTTCCATACTATTATCAAGGATGACTAAAGGGGCACAACACACTAATATACAAATAAATCTACTCCAATTAGCACACCACAGAAACCAGTCAGTCACTCAGCAAAAGATTATTAGGGGCCAACACAGTGAAAAACATTGTGGAGGAAGTCCCTCTGCTTAGAGGAATTTACAATTTCATTAAGGACGAGAGAGATGTGCTAACTCAAAACTAAAAACCAAGCAGGCCTGTGGGAAGTACTCAATGGAAAAACTCAGATGAGAAAGAGAGAAATGCAAATCAAAGAAGAATTCAAAAGGAGATGGGGCTTGAGGTGGACTTCAGAGGCCTGGCAAGCCTCAGAGGAAGATGGTCATTCTAAGTGAGTTATCTTAGGGCATCACAAAGCTTGTTTGGGGTAGCAGTGAACAAAATAACAGTTAATAATCTGGTTAGAGTGGAAAGTTGTAGAGGGAAATGCCAAAACAAAGAAACGAACTGGGGCGAGAATATAAAGGGCAATGAATGTCGAACTAGTTTGATTTTTCTGGAGGTCCCTGGGACTGGCTGCCTTAGAATCATCAGAGATTCCTAGGCCCCATGTTAAATCTAATGAATTAGAATCTCTGATGGTGAAACCCAGGAATCTATTACAAGCTCTGTAGATGATACTAGGGTACAGAGAGACTTTGAGAACCACTCGGTAATTGGGAAACATCTCAGCTTCCAGGGCAGAATACTACTAATGGATATTTTAAGAACTTGCTATGTGCCAGACATTTATCATCTATTGTCTCATTTAGTCTCATGGCAATGCTATTAGGTAGATGCTACTACTATTTCAATATCACAAGAGAGGAAACTGAGGCACAGAGTGGGTAAGCTGAAAGGCTAACAGCTAGAAGAATTAGGGGAGTCAGGATGAGCTGGTGACTTAGATGGGTAGATTCTGAATTAGAGTTTAGACATGTTGAAGCTGGAGTTGTGGCAGGACCACTGTGCGGAAATGATCAGCAGATAGACAGAGAAGCAAAATTGGACTGTCTCCAAAATCCTGGTGGATATTATTTAGCAGGATTGAGATAATAGCCCTCAATGTGCATGAAATATTTGTATATCTCCTATCTATTTTTCAACTTATGTATCTCTTATCTGTTTTTAATTGTTTTGGAAAACCTCTTTTCTATTCTGTTACCATTATTATTTCAAAGATTCAGGTCTCCTCGCTTCATTAGGAACATGTTATTCAATGCCTGGTTTGATGTTGCCTTAAGTCAGGAAAATCCAATGGATGGCAAAAATAAGTATGGGTACTACAGAGTCTAAGAAAGTATACACCGAAGCAAGGGTAATGTAGATGCATTTTTAGATGCTAACACAGTAGGAGCAAAAGTCAAAAGGGGTCTTTGTATCATTATCAGTTCACAGGCTCTAGGTAGGCTATTTCACTCCTCAGTGTCTCATTCTTTATTATATGCAAAGCAAAGCTATTTGCCACATTCATCTCTCGTGCATCTTGAAGATGGATGTTAGTAAATTACACCGAAGTTCTCAGATAAAAGGTACTAAACAAAGACCTGATTCCATTTCCCCCTCCAAAGCAAATTATTAAATCTATACATGTCATTATCTAATAGTATTAAGTAAACATCCCACAAGGACATGACATTGAGCTGGACATGGAACAAGATAAATTAGGCAAATATAGTCTCACCAGGAACTCAGGAATGTTTACATGTACATGAATAAAACTGTTGTTAATATATTTTATTAGTTATTTAATATGAGTATGCAAATAGGTCCATTAGGAAATATTTTGCATTTTATTAATCCAGCATCTTAAATGATATTTAACCTTATATGCTAATGAATTTTATTTATTAAAGTATATCTTCTACCTTAGTGCCTATGAAAGTTTCTTTTAGCATGTCAATTTTTAAAAAAGTTAAGCCAACATTTTATCCACTGGACTTTTGTTCTGATCTGTTAACAAATCTAAGCCTCATTATCCAAGAAAAGTAATGAGATAAAGGGGTCTATTCTTCTTCGGGGCTCTTTGTAATTCACATTAACGTTAATGGGAGCTGTGCACTCATATTAGGAGGAGAAGAGAGCCTGAATCAAACAAATAAGCCTTTTGGTTGACAGTCTACGTGATCATTTTTTATTGTGATAAGTGTGACAAAATCATTTTACTGCTTTGGACAGCCGTAAACACAGTTGCACAGCAATCAAGATTACATAGGGTAGGAGGGTAATCCATGGAAGCAGCAATCAGATTTTTAAATGATTTTGAAAACAAGGTTCCTGTACATTTTCATACCAATTAACCCCATCCATGCCCTTGCCATTCCATGAACACATGCTCAAAAAATAGAACGATAAACAAACATTTGCAGATATGCTTGACAGCTGGAAAAAATGATTAAAGTCAGATATTAAGCAAACTCTGTGTGCTGGGCACCTCAGCAGCTCATCTGCCTTTGTACTCAGCCTATCAGATGAGGAGCCCATCTGTCTCTGGGTCCTCTTTTAGCTAAGAAATAAATGCCAACCAAACAATCCTAAATGTGCTTGATCTAAATTTAATCTATACTTAACTTTTTAGTTATCATACTTGCATCTATCTCCATCATTTTATATCACTTGCTCTATTCACATAGCACTCTCTCTCATTTCTTTACATTCTCATGTTCACAATCTATCCATATTATGGTTCTAGTTTTTCTCTCTGGTGCTTAGTTGCAAGCCAACAAAAGTAAGGATGTATAACACACAAACATATAAATATTATCAGTGATCACACCACTGGGTTTAATGCAAGTCAGTATTAGCATATTATACTCTCTACTTTGCAATTCCATTATAGGCTCAACACCACTGGTCATAAAAAGTAGGATTCTGGGCCCAGGCCTGTGATAGTAATAATAATAAAAAAAGGGTCATTGCTTTTTTCCAACCAAATGAAAAATTAAAATTGCTAGGGCACTTAGCTCAAAAGGAAAATTGGCAAATTAACAAAATGAAGAAACAAAATATTAATGGCTCACATTGTGAAAGAGAAAGTAAATAATTTAAGATGGGCTGAGGAAAGAAAATTCAGAGTTATCAAAGAGATGAAAATTGAGCCTAAACTCAATCCAATGCGGTTTAGCATCTATTTCTTTTCCTCTGTAATCACAGATAACCAT
This sequence comes from Plecturocebus donacophilus, assembly GCA_004027715.1. NCBI lineage: Eukaryota > Metazoa > Chordata > Mammalia > Primates > Pitheciidae > Plecturocebus > Plecturocebus donacophilus. Next base: position 6,293 of record PVKP010024189.1, on the reverse strand, counting down.
GGAGAACAATGGATGGCTGCACGGGTGGTGGTCTTCGACATGCAAATTTATATTTTTTGCCATAGTTATGTATTTGTCTCAGTTTCAGGATATTCAGCCATTTTACCCTGTAAGACTCTCTGTTGTCAATGTGTTTCTCTACCTAGCTTGAAGCTGAATTCAGAACTTTGACCTACTTTGGCTTTCATTTTTCATTTGAAATTTCATGTTTCAAACCGGCCTCTACTTCATGAAGCAAAGCACCTTAACTCCAGACTGTTGCTGGCCTTTTGCCTTTGGGGAAATGACTGTTAAAATTTCATTGGCTGGGCTACATTAGATCAGTTACCCTTCATACCCATAAAGTTGAAGGGATACCCAGGCATTTTACAATCGCTATCTGGAAAGAGGTAATGACAGGCTGTGGCCACATTACATTTATTGTACGTGAGACCTGTAACCGCTGTTATGGGATCAAGGTAAAGAGGAGAAACGTATGACAGATGTCATGTTCCCTGGTGACTTAAGTATTCAATCTCTATCTAACCTAATTTAAAAACCAAGTCAAAATGTATCTTTATGGGTAATAAAGGACAACTTCAGGGCAGCCTGATAAAATAACTATAAGTCACTAAGTCCAAAACCCACCTACACACTCTGGGCTGAAATACATAAAGAAAGAAAGAAAGAAAAACAAAACAAAACAAAGCAAAAAGCTGTTTTCTCCTTTTGAGTCCCTTTCCATTTGTATTCTGCAATAGAAAGTTTTGCTTTCCACCAAGTGATTAAATCACCTTTGAAAACAGTTCATGGTTACATTGAGAAAGGGGTGACCCAAAGCTTGTAAAATATAAATGATGGAATGATTTTAGCTATGTCATTTCTTTTTGTAGTTTATTATGCTAGGCTAGAGAACAGGCATCATGCCCACCTACATTACAAAACACCAGTTAGAGGGACTCTAAAATCTGAAAGAAAAAGTTAGTGGGTTCCAAACGTATCTTGCTTGAGACAAAGGTAATATTTGACAGTCTTGGCTGTCTGAAATGGAGCTAGAGGGGGAAGACAAGAGGTAATCTCTATCATTCCTTAAAAGAAAACATACAAATAGCCCAGAGGTATATGAAAAAAATGCTCAGTATCACTAATCATCAGGGAAATGCAAATTGAAACCACCATGAGACATCACCTCAAATTTGTTAAAATGGTTATCATAAAAAAGATGAAAGATAAATGTCAGCAAGGATGTGAAATAAAGGGAGCCCTTCTACACTGTTGGGAATGTAAATTAGTACAGCCATTATGGAAAACGGTATGGGTGTTCCTCAGAAAGTTAAAAAGAACTACCATATACTCCAGCAATATCACCATTAGTATTTAAAGGAAACGAAATCAGCAAGTCAAGAAGGTAACTACACCATCAGGTGAATTACAGCACTATTCCCAACAGCCAAGACATGGAATCAACTTAAGTGCCCATCAGGAGATGAATGGATAAAGAAATGTGGTATATACACACAATGAAGTACTATTCAGCCATTAAAAAGGAGAAAATCTTGCCATTTGCAGCAATGTAGATGAACCTGGAGGGCATTATGTTGTGTGAAATAAGCCAGACACAGAAAGACAAATACCATATGGTCTCACTTACATGTGAGGTGTATAAAGGTCGAACTCATGGAAACAGAGAATAGAATGATGGTCACCAGAGAATAGGGAATGGTGGCATTGAAGAAATGTTGGTCAAAGGGCACAAACTTTCAGCTAGACAGGAGGAGTAAGTTTAAGAGATCTATTATTCACCATGGTGACTACAGTTAAAAACATATCTTGTGCTTGAAACTTGCTAAAAGAGTAGATTTTAAGTGTTCTCACCACAAAAAAAGTAAGTATGCAAAATAACGTGTGTGTTAAATAGCTTGTTTTAGCCATTCCACAATGTATACATATATCAAAACATCATGTTGTGTTCCATAAGTATAGATAGTTTTTACCTGACAATTAAAAATGGATGATAAATAGATAGACAGATAGATAAGAAGGAGTAATGTCTGTCAAATCAGGCACTATACTGACAGCTTTGCTTACCTCAACTGTTAAATTTCACAACAACCTGGACAGGATGTGTTATTATACCTAGTTTACTGATAAGGAGGTGACCGAAACAAAGGAAATCGTGAAGGCCACAGAGCTTGTAAGGGACAGATCTTTAATTAGGTTCAGCATTAATTCAGTGGTAGTGAAGGCCACAGAGCTTCTAAGGGACAGATTTTTAACTAGGTTCTGTGTTAATTTGGCTAATTTGGTGGTGTGTTGTTTGTGGTGGTAGTGGTAGGTGTGATGTGTGTGTAGGAGTGTTCTTTTAAAAATAATTCACAGTACGATGCCTTAATATAGAATTCTCCTAGTTTAAATAAAATATATAGTATATTTTAGAATAAAATGAAATAAACATATATGCCTTAGAATTTGGAAAGCTTAGGAACAAAAAGTTGATGCCTCTAGATTGTTACAAATACCTTTGTCTCAAGGGTTCATGATTTAGCTTTTTCTGATTCTCCAGTATGTAGAAACTGAACTCGTCTATCTTTGAGGTATGCCTGCTTTATCTGAGTTGAGAAGAAACAATAAAGAATATACAGCTGTTGGGGTAGGATTGATACAATCATCTGCAAATCAAGTTCGCCATTTACATTACTGTCCACCTATCTTAGAATGTTTGCTGCAGGTATCCTAGGGCTTTGTGTACTAAAACAGACACAGTTTGGGTTAGCTTTTTGTTATAGCTCTATGTGGAGTTGATTTAAAAATAACCTTCCCATATTTATATGTTGCAGAAAAGAAAACAAAAGCAGGCATAAAGTGATTTGGCTTTGGTACCATAGTGTGCTAAATTCTGATAATGTATCTGTTGAAAATTCAGTGTAGCTTGGGCAGTGTGTACTCTATTCTGCTGTTAGAGCACTCCTTCTTCTTTACCTTTTTCATAGCACCTACGACAATTTGGACTAATATCAATTATTTTGGATGAGTTGTTTATTCTCTCCCCGTCACTGGAATGTAAATTCCATGAGAGCTGTGGCCTGGATGTCTTGCTTGACATCGTATAAATAGTTGACTCCCTCGAACTAACGGGGTACTGGTTTGTCCCTGAAATATCTAATGAGCATCCTCTTCACTCCCTGGGTAATACACTGTTACAAATAGTTTATATGTTTATGTAATATTTTGCTTGTTTTTGTTTTAGTCTCACCACAATGAACTCAGAAGTCTTTTATCTTTCCTTCATTTATAAAGACAGGAAAAGTGCTGTTCAAGCAGGACTTGAATGCTGTGTGTCTAGTGCCCAGAGGAGTGCCTGATTCCAAATAGGACTTTAATAAATTAACTGATATGTTGATTTAATTATTAACTGCAATAAATTAATAAATACAGAATAATAAAAATAATTATGAACGTGCTTGGCAAGGACAAGGCTTTCGATAAATGTTACTAGTCAAATGATATGGACAAACACATTTTAAAGACAAAGATGAAGTTCCCATTGGCAGGATTTGCACTTTGTTCTTCATTAGCCTAGTAAAAAGGAGTTTACAAGGCGTAATTCCTTTTAGGACTAAATTTTATAAAGGGTATAGAAAAAGGAACCTGAACTATATCAAACCTTTCCATTCAGTAATCAAAAGAAGTTGACAGTTCAAAGGTTTTTGAAGTGAGGGCCTATAATATCAAAAAAAGACAACAGCAGCTATTATATAAAAAATGGATTTGAACTTAAATCTACAACAAAATTTAGTTTAAGTAACATAAGAATTGACAAGGTTATTAAGTAAGAAATCAGAAACTAGTCTCTGGGTTTTCCCCTTTAGACAAGGTAAAATTTTCTTAGTCAAAGGATATTTCTCTGCGATTTCTAGAAAAATCTGCTAGGCCCCAGGAAGGTGGCCTAGGACTGACAGCAATGGATTTGTCTTTTAAAGGGGTTGGAGCTTCACCCTTTGGCTGAAAGGAGCTATGAACGGTCTTCCTGCAGGTTAGTACCATAAAGAGCACAATGTGCATGGAAGTCAAACACATCATGGAAAAATCTAAGCACAGAGCATACAGAGAAGCAACAAAATTGGTAGGTTCTTAAGCTGCATATTTTTCCACAATAATAATAATAATAATTCACAGCCTATATAAGAACCACACTTGAATCATGCAAGTAGATAATTCTGACATCAACAAAGTATAAGGATATTGGAATTAGACAACATGTATAAAGATATTAATTAAAGAGATCCTCTGTAATTTTTTCAAAAGGATCAGGAGTAGGTTAAATTAACAAGTAAGCTAAACCATGCTACTACATATTATCAACATGAATGGACCAGCTAATATCAAAAAGTGCAAACACATAGCTTTTCACAAACAAGACCAGGAATGCTGCTAACACATTCACACTTTCATGATGAAAGCCTTGGTGAGGACAGGGAGGCAGGATTTAAATCTTCACTCACCCCCTTGGCCAGGTACCATTCTACATGGTATAACTGCACAGCCCATCCCAAAACCCTATCTTCAGGAGAGTGTTTGAGAAACGCAGATAAGGGAAAAAATAATACATATTTAAACCACGCATATAACACCAAGAGAACCTTAAAGCAATCAATCTTTTTTAAATAAGAAAGTAGCAAGTCAATAGCATCTGAGCAACAGATGAGGATTAAAGCAAAATCTGTTGGCTAATGGTAACAGCTTTGTGTTCTTTGTTGTTGAAAATGTGCATGTAGCAGCAACTCCAATATGCTCACAAACTCAGATGCAAAAGGCTATGGAAAACAGTTGCTATTTTTACACAGAAGATAAAATCAAACAACACCTTTCAGATCTTAATTTTGCTAAAATTGTGGAAAGAAACAAAGCCTGAGGTGCTAAATGTCTAAAGGATCCAGGACCTGTGATTTCTACTATATGAAAATACAGAATTTATTGGACAATAAAAGGGAAGAGCCAGCACTGTATTATGGGCAATGAAGTATGAACCTGCCAAATCAAATCATCTAAAATAAAATATAAAGTTAAGGTTTAATTTAGTTATATTCTAGAAAACGGGATATGTAAAGCTCTAACAGTTTTTATATTTATAGACTATTTTAGTTAAATCCTTCAATAGCGTTTTTCGTTAACACCTTAAAGAAAAAACTTCTTTATACATTACTATACTATAAAAGTAGTAATAATAATGATGATAACTATATTAGTTTTCTATTGATGCTGTAAGAAACTGCAACGAACAGTGGTTCAAAGAACACAGCAGGACTAAAACCAAGGGGTTGTTACACTGCATTCCTTTCTAGATGCTCCCCAGAAAGAATCCATTTCCTTGCCCTTTCCAGATCCTAGAGGCTGTCCACATTCCTTGGCTCATGGTCCCCTCCCTCCATCTTGAAAGTTGGCAGCACTACATTTATCTGAACCTCACTTCCACAGTCACCTTTTCTTCTTTTACCTTTAATGCCCCTTGTGCTTACATTGGGCCTATTGGGGAAAATGCAAGATAATCACCTTATGTTCAGATCAGCTGATCAACCACCTTAATTCCATCTGCAACCTTAATTTTCCTGTTATGTAACATAATATTTACACAGGTACTGGGGGTTAGGATGCAGACACCTTCGGGGGTCAGTATTATGTTTACTACAATAATTAAGATTCATTGAATGTTTATTGCTTACCAGGCATAGGTCTAAGCATTACAACTAATAAAATATACTTCTCATAAAAATAGTTATTCTATTATGCTTCTCATGTTTCAGCTGAGGAAACTGAGACAAAAGAAGTTAAAGAACTTGCTCAGTGTTACAGAGGTGGAAATTAGAGTGGCCAGGATTGAACGCAGAAATCCATATGCAGAGCCTGTAATTTTCACCTCTCAACTCTGTCACTTAAAAGACAAAATTCTTTATCTAAATATATTGTAATTACATGTTGTCATTGTCATCAAGATGGTTAACTCACAGTTCATAAATTCTGGCAATCCTAATAATTATCTAGAATATGGGCAAGTTTAAAATTCAAAATGGCAACTGGAAGGACAGAGTCTACAGAGGCCATCAGGAAAAATGTCTATTGAAAGATCTGACCCAATCTGGCATTTACTAGACTATAGATCACATTCAATAAAATGTATAGGAGGCCATTATTTTGGACTGAGCTCCTTCATTAGGCTGCAACAGACCAGACCAAACCAGAATGGAGTCACTCATGCTACGTATCACATAATCAAACTGAACTTAGAAATGCATCAGTTTTCCAAAATACAGGAGATT
>PVKP010024188.1:0-35316 GCA_004027715.1 Plecturocebus donacophilus | reverse complement strand
ACAAAAACTCGTCGGAAAGTGCGGCGTCCACTCGTTCTCTGCGCTTTCACTGGGAGCTACATTCCTGAGCTGTTGTTAGTCGGCCATCTTGGATCTCTCTCCGAAAAATGTATTTTTAATGAAGTATTACAATCTGTCTTTTAACTGAAGTAGTTTAGTCCATTTATAGCAATAATGTAATTACTGGTATTTTGGAGATTAAATCTAACATGTGTTCCATCTATTCTGTGTTTTGTTTTCTCTCTTTTTTGGTCTTCTCTAAAAGTTATTATTTTATGTTACTCAATTACCTTCCCCCCAATTATCTTGGTAGTTATACATTATTTTATTATTTTTTTTTAGTGATTACTGTGAGGATTATACATGTTTCCTTGACCTTCTAAAGCCTAATATAAATTAGTGTTTTACCACTTCACAAACTATTCAAGAACCTTGGAACTCTTCATTTCCATATATACACTTTCTGTCTAAATTCTGGTGTGTTTTAGTTCTATCCCTACTTATTATTTTTTATATTTCCATAATTTATTAGGGTACAGGTGCTATTTGGTTACATGAGTAAGTTCTTTAGTGGTGATTTGTGAGATTTTGGTGCACCCATCACCCGAGCAGTGTAGTCTTTTGTCCTTCAGCCCCTTACCATCTTTCCCCCCAAGTCAGCAAAGTCCATTGTTTCATTCTTATGCCTTTGCATCTTCATAGCTTAGCTCCCACATATCAGTGAGAACATATATGTTTGGTTTTTCCATTCTTGAGTTACTTCACTTAGATTAATAGTCTCCAATCTCATCTAGGTCACTGCAAATGCTGTTAATTCATTGGTTTTCATGGCCAAGTAGTGTTCCATTATATGAATATACCAAAGTTTCTTTATCCACTCATTGTGTTATGGGCATTTGGGTTGGTTCCATGATTTTGCAATTGTGAATTGTGCTGCTATAAACATTTATGTGCAAGAATCTTTTTCGTATAATGACTTCTTTTCCTCTGGGTAGATACCCAGTAGTATCAAATAGTACTTCTACTTTTAGTTCTTGAAGGAATCTCCACACTGTGAAAACAGTGGAAACACTATGGAAACATGGTGGTTGTACTAATTTACATTCCCACTGGCAGTGTAGAAGTGTACTCTGTTTACCACATTCATGCAAACATCTGTTTTTTGATTTTTTGATTATGGCCATTCTTGCAGGAGTAAGGTGATATTGCATTGTGGTTTTGATTTGCAGTTCCCTGATCGTTAGTGATGTGGAGCATTTTTTCATATGTTTGTTGGCCATTTGTGTATCTTCCTTTGAGAACTGTCTGTTTGAGTCCTTAGCCCACTTTTTGATGTGATTGTTTGTTTTATTCTTACTGATTTGTTCAAGTTTGTTGTATATTATGGATGTTAGTCCTTTGTCAGATGTATAGATTGTAAAGATTTTCTCCTACTCAGTGGGTTGTCTGTTTACTGATTGTTCCTTTTGCCATGCAAAAGCTCTTTAGTTTAATGAAGTCCCAACTATTTATCTTTGTTTTTATTACATTTGCTTTTGGGTTCTCGGTCATGAAATCCTTACCTAATCCAATGTTTAGAGTATTTTTCTAATGTTATCTTCTAGAATTCTTATAGTTTCAGATCTGAGATTTAAGTCCTTAATCCATCTTGAGTTGATTTTTGTATAAGATGACAGATGAGGATCTAGTTTCATTCTCCTACATGTGGCTCGCCAATTATCCCCAGCACCATTTGTTGAAAAGGTTGTTGTTTCTCCACTTTATGTTTTTGTTTGCTTTGTCTAAGATCAGTTGGCTGTAAGTATTTGGATTTATTTCTGGGTTCTCTATTCTGTTCCATTGGTCTATGTGCAAATTTTTATACCAGTATCATGATATTTTGGTGACTATTGCTTTATAGTATAGTTTGAAGTCAGTGTGATGCCTCCAGATTTCTTCTTTTTGCTTAGTCTTGCTTTGGCTATATGGGCTCTTATTTGGTTTCATATGAATTTTAGAATTGCCTTTTCTAATTCTGTGAAGAATAATGGTGGTATTTTGATGGTGTTATCTATGATTTCTTTCTGCAGTGTTTTGTAGTTTTACTTGTAGAGGTCTTATGCCTTCTTGATTAGGTAAATTCCTAAGTATTTTATTTATTTTTTGCAGCTATTATAAAAGGGGTTGAATTCTTGATTTGATTATCCACTTGGTCACTGTTGATATATAGAAGAGCTACTGATTTGTGTACATTAATCTTGTATCTGGAAACTTTGCTGAATTCTTTTATCAGTCCTAGGAGCTTACTGGAGGACTCCTTAGGGTTTTCAAGGTAAAATAATCATATCATCAGCAAACAGTGACAGTTTGACTTCCTCTTTACTGATTTGGATGCCCTTTATTTCTTTCTCTTGTCTGATTGCTCTGGCTAGGACTTCCAATACTATGTTGAAGAGGAGTGGTGAGAGTAGGCATCCTTGTCTTGTTTCAGTTCTCAGATGGAATGTTTTAAACTTTTCCCCATTCAGTATTATGTTGGCTGTGGGTTTCTCATAGATGGCTTTTATTATATTAAGAAATGTCACTTGTATACCAATTTTGCTGAGAATTTTAATCATCAAAAGATGTTGGATTTTCTTGAATGCTTTTTCTCCATCTAGTGAGATGATCATGTGATTTTTGTTTTTAATTCTGTTTATGTGGTATATCACATTTATTGATTTACCTATGTTAAACCATTCCTGCATCCCTGGTATGAAACCCACTTGATCATGGTGGATTATCTTTTTAATATGTTGTTGGATTTGGTTAGCTAGTATTTTGTTAAGGATTTTAGTATTGCTAGGTGTGGTGGTTCACGCTTGTAGTTCCAGTGCTTCAAGAAGCTGAGGTGGGCGAATTCCAAGGTCAGGAGTTTGAGACCAGCCTGGCCAAGATGGTGAAACCCCGTCTCTACTAAAAATACAAAAATTAGTCAGGCATGGTGGCGCATGTCTGTAATCCCAGCTACTTGGGAGGCTGAGGCAGGAGAACTGCTTGAAACTGTGAGGTGGAGTATTGCATTGAGCTGAGATTGCACCATTGCACTCCAACCAGGGTGACAAGAGCAAGACTCCATCTAAAAAAAAAAAAGGATTTTAGTATCTAAGTTTATTAAAGATATTGGTATTGTTCTATAGTTTTGTTTTTTGATTATGTCCTTTCCTGATTTTGGTATTAGGGTGATGCTGGCTTCATAGAATGAATTAAGGAGGGTTCCTTCTTTCTCTATCTTGTGGAATAGTGTCAAAAGGATTGGTACCAATTCTTTGTTGAATGTCTGGTAGAATTCTGCTGTGAATCCTTCTGGTCCTGGACTTCTTTTTGATGGTAATTCCTTAATTACCATTTTAATCTCACTGCTTCTTATTGGTCAGTTCAGGGTATCTAATTATTGCTGACTTAAGCTAGGAGGGTTGCATTTTTCCAGGAACTTATCCATCTTTTCTAGGTTTTCTAGTTTATGTGCATAAAGGTGTTCATAGTAGCCTTAGGTGATCTTTTGTATTTCAGTCGTGTTAGTCGTAATATCTCCTGTTTTGTTTCTTAGTGAGGTTATTTGGATTTTCTCTCTCTTTTCTTGGTTAATCTTCCTAATGGGCGATCAGTTGTATTTATCTTTACAAAGAACCAGCTTTTGGTTTCATTATCTTTTTATTGTTTTATTTCAATTTCATTTAGTTCTGTTCTGATCTTGGTTATTTACTTTCTTCCACTGAGTGTGGTTTGTTTTGATTTTGGTTTGGTTTGTTCTTGTTTATCTAGTTCTTTGAGATGTTACCTTAGATTGTCTTTTTGTGTTATTTCAGACTTTTTGATGTAGGTGTTTAGGGCTATGAACCTTCCTCTTAGCACTGCCTCTGCTGGTGAATTTAGTATCAGGGTTTAAATCTTTTACCCCTATTGCTAAACTTTCTTCATTATGTTCTCTCCCATTCTATGATTTATTAATACTTGAAAGTCAGTTCATAGTAATAGGTAATATGCATCACTTTCTCATTTTTATATTTATCCATTTGTTTGCTAAATGCTTATTGAGTGCTTATTAAGAGTGATGGCATAACTTCCTAACTGGCATCTCTGAACTATAGTCAGATTAGTGTGACTTCCAGTCTTAGCTCTCCTAAGTAATCACTGTGTGATTTGGGGTAAAATATTTAATATTACTTGATTTCCTCAAATATAAAAGAGGGATAGTGATTATTGAGGCATTTAAATGAGATCGTGGATATTAAAGTTGAGCCCAGTTCTTGGTACAGTAAATGGCAGCTTTTATGATGATAATATTGTGTTGTTAGTATTAGTATAAAGTGCAAAATATTATAAAATTCAACAAATTCCTGTCTTTAATGAATCTAAAATCTCTTTAAAGAATTTGAATTCCTGCTTTTAGAGAAGTTGTGCACTGCTAAATTTTAAATGTTATTCAAAAAGTATTTTTTGAGTTCTCATAGGATGTAGAAAATTGTACTATATAGTAGTAAAGTGGTCTTTAAATTAAAAAAAATCTCTCAGTCTTCAAGGAATTTTGCATCCTAAATATGAATATGCACAATTAAATAACTTAGTAGTGACAAATATAGTTATGCTATAAAAATGTGTTTTTAGCCTCTGTGAAAAAAAGAAATTGAGTATATTAAATAAATCACCTCTATTGCCAAGTTGGAGGATATAAATAAAAGTGATAGTCTGCTCCTGAGAAAGTTGAAATGTAGTTGAAAAGGTTAAAAACTTAAACTTTAATAACTTTTATTTTTTTAATGCATGTTTAACACTAACCTTTAAAAAACAAATGAACAGATAAAAAGAGAAATATATACAATCTTGATTATTAATTGTTTTCTGTGTCCCTTTTTATAAATATTTGGCTGCTATAGTTACATTTACAAAACTGAGGACATGCTGATATTTTATGAGTTCAACAATGACAACACAATAACAGACATTAAGATTTTTGTTGAACATGTTTTCCTTCCATTAAATATATGACTACATTATCAGCCTTCAGTGTGAATCTTAATTTGTGTAACAAATGTCATGTTATAGGACTTTAAGAGGTTTCCAATTTTTTTGTTATTATAAAAAAGATGACAACAAACAATGGACAGAAACTTGGAACACAGGGTAGAAGTTAAATAATAAGACTCAACGAGGATACGCCACCTCACAAATGCCATAAGTGTGAGAAAGAATGGAGGGCTGTGTGTTTGAAAGACACTGTGGAAGAGAAGGGTCTGGGACCAAAAGAAGGATAATTGGGATTTGTTTTGTTTGAAAGGAAAGAGAAGGACATTTCATGAAAAATTGCCATCTAGTTCTGCCAGTTTGAGAGTGGATCATTTTATATGTGTCATCTCTTACCAGAAACCTAGGATTTGTTTTAATTTCTGTTTAAGTGAGCTCATATATCAAGCAGAAAGCTCTCATCACAAGGTAGATCATAATTTTCTAACTGGTATAAGTTCTCTGGAAGCAACCAGAGATTTTTTTTTTCTCTTTTCCTACCCTTAATTTCACATATGGCCTTTTTTTTTTTTTTTCTTAATGAGGCCAGTGAACTCTTTGAGATTAATAGGACTCTTAATTTCAAAAGTTTTTCATTTTCTTTTTCAATGAATTTAACTTTGGCATATTTGAATCCATGTTTGCCACTGAAAATTTGACAGCTTAAAAAATTTTCAGTGTTCAGAAATAAGTTGAGAAAAATAATATACCTTAGTGTTTATTTGGTACACATCATATATGGCTACTAAGATGCAGGTATTCTCTGAATATGACTGAGGACATTTGGTAGCACTTCATATGAACAAACAGAAAGGCTTTTCCTATGAATGGTTAAACATGAATACTATTCAACATTAAGAAGGAATAAACTCTTAAGAACACACAACTTGTATGAACCACAGTGACATTATGCTGAAAGAAAAAAGCCAGTTTCAAAAGGATGCATGCTTTATGATTCCATTTATGTAACATTCATGAAATAATTATAGACTTGGAGAACAAATTAGTGGTTTCCAGGGGCAAGGGATGTGGGGAAGGGGATGGATGTGGCTATAAATAAAGGGGAATTTTGATTGAATAGTTGAATATCTTGATTGTGATATAGTTACATATGTAATGGAATTGCATGGAGGTACACACAGACACATGCAAACACACACATACATGAGTGCATGCATAACTAGTGACATCTAAATAAATGCTATGGATTGTACCAATGTCACTTTCTCGATACTATACTGTATTTCTGTAAGATATTACCACTGGAGAAGCTTAGGAAAGGGGTTTGGGACTGCTCTGTATAACTACCTATCAATCTATAATTACTTCAAAATAAAAAGTTTAAAAAGGAAAAACATTTCCCAGGTGGACATACCCAGCACTGAGAACACAGACTACCTGCAGTTGGAGAGCTCTGTGGAAAGGAAATGACTTGACTGCACTTATGAGCTGATCTAGGTGGGTTCAATACTCCTAAGAAGAAAAGTTTATTTAAAAAAAAAAAAAAGAACAGTTATCTTGAACTTCTCAATGAATGGTACCATTAGAATGAGACAGCAAGTATTTCTCTAAACTTATGGCAATTCGTGTTAATGTTTTTAAAAAGTAAGCTACAAAGTAGCTACAAAATGAATTCCTGGTTCTAACAGCAGATGGAGGTATTTTGACATATTTCTAGTAGTGAATTTTGTGCTAAGCTATTTAGAAGCCTTCATTGGAAGTCTGTTCCTTGGTAAGAGTAACAAAATAAGTAAGTCCAAGGCAAGTTAAAAAAAGAAAAAAGAAAGAAAACATAGGGTCAAATTCAGTAAACTTGTAGGAGAGAGGAGGACTTTGCCTTCCACCATGAGTAAGAAGTGGGTTGCACAAGCAGAAATTTCTTGGAATAGGAAGAGTAAAAATTAAATTCGTAAATTTTAAAGTCTTTTTCCTGTTTTATTTGTAAGTACATGTAAGAAAAAGTGTGCATATGTGTATCTGTGCATGTGTGTGTGTTGGTGAGATTGGAATGCTTCTTTTTAGTAAGGAAGTCTACAGACATATAGGTATGAGTATATTTATGAGACTACAAGTAGATATCTAGATATAAGCATATATAAGATGTAAAGTTTCATATTATCATACCTGCACATCTTGTAAAATACTCATTATGGTTTACTGGCATACCATAGATTTCATTTTTCCAAGGTTGAACAAAAAGTATAATAAGATCTCTCTCACTGTGTCATGAAAACCCAAATAGTTTATTATTGGTCCTGAAAAATCAGCACCACATGCTGTTGTAGCAATAACTGCCTGTATTAGTTATCATTGCTGTGTAACAAGGTACCATAAACATAGCAGCTTAAAACAATGGCCATTTACTGGCTCACAGTTCTGTAAGTCCAAATGAACTTGTCTGGATTCCCTACTTAGGGCTTCTTAAGGCTGAAATTAAAGTTATCTGGAGGTACTGGTAAAGACTCAACTTCCAAATCATTCCAGAGTATGAGTCAAATTCAATTCTTTGTGGTTATAAGACAGAAGTCCTTTTTTTTTTTTTTTGCTGGCTGTCACTCTGGGCCACTGTCAGTTCCTAGAGAGTACCCATGTTCCTTGACACACAGCCCCTTCCATCTTCAGAGCTAGCAATGGTGTGTCAAATCCCCACTGTGCTTTAAATCTCTCTGACTTTTCCTTCTGTTGCTGACTGATGAAAATTCGCTGTGTTTAAAGGGACTCGTGTCATGAGTAGATTATGCTTACCCCGGTAATAATCTCCCTCTCTTGAGGTCAGCTGTGCCACATGACATAAATATGGGAGTGATAACTCGTATTCACAGATTCCAGGAATTAGGGCAAAACATCTTTGAGGGCCATTTGTAGAATTCTATCTACCACACTCCAAAGGTCTGGTTTAGATTATTTCTTGATTTATCTTCTAACTGAAGAATCCCTATCATGGTGAACACTAGCACAAAAAGGAAAATATAAAAGATAGCACTATAAGGTATTAAAAACAAACCAAAGAAAACAAATCAAAATTACTTCAGCAGCAGCCTAATAGTTTAGGCCTAATAGCCACAATAATTAAATATAACATACACTGCTTTAGGGTTTGGGTGGTGATAGAAGGGAGGAAAAATTGTAAAAATTTCATGTGGCATAATGACAATAACTGTAATAGGTATTTCCGTTTTGTTTACCATTAGGAATTTGAGAACACAGCAACATAACTAATGCCTATTTGTGTTGTTTTGTACTCTTATTTGCAGGTAATAAAATTCCTGGTGCAAACTGATTTAAGCATGTAATCTGAAAAAAAATTCCAGTAGAAATGTTGGCTTTTCCAACATTTTTCAACTGATATATTTCCAAATGTTACCATCAGACTCCATTTTTCTCCATGTCAGTTCTGCCTTCAGGATGCTTGAAGAAGGAACATGATGTCAGCAGTTTTGTCTCTTAAACTTTCTCAGATTTCAGATACATATGTACCTATGAAAAGTTTGTTCCAGCGAAAGTCTCTGAATTACAGGTCATGCACCGCATAAGGAAATTTTGGTCAGTGGCAGACTGCATAGACAACAGTGGCCACATATTTTTCCTGTGCCTTAGCTATGTTTGGATACACAAATACTTTCCATTGTTCTACAATTGCCTGCAGTATTCAATACAGTAACATGCTATACAGGTTAGTAACCTAGGAGAAATAGGGTATACCATCTAGCCCAGATGTATAGTAGGCGATACCATCTCAGGTGTGTGGAGTACACTCTATGATGTTCCTACAATTACAAAATCACCTAGAAGAATTTCTCTGAACATATCTCCTTCTTAAGTGATGTATGATTGTATAAACAAAGCCCTTTTTGGAAGAGTTCTTTATGATGTGCCAATTGCCTTAGATCCGGGTCATATGCTCCAACACTGGACTTAGGGGTAGAGTCAGTTTAACTGGAATCACATGGACTGCGACTAAATGGGTACTGGTTTTCAGACAGAAACTAAGATCAGGTTGCCAGAGGATGGTGAAAGATGCTAAGCCACACAAGAAGCAATGTCCTCAACTGTGTCTTTCTTCTTAAAATATATTTTTGTAGATATGTTTGATATCTATGAGTTGTATATAGATATTTCAACTCACCTGCTCACTAGTGTGAAGCAGTCATAGTGGGCTGGAAAAAAAAAAAAAACTTGAATAGCTATTAGATTAGCATTCAAACTATGCTTTAGGGAACCTCAGTGTCCTGCTAGTAAAAATGAAGACATGGAAGAATTGGTCCAATTCACAGAAGGGATTATATAGATCTTCCTTATTTTTTTCACAAAAACATTTTAAAAATGACTTTGGGACTTGCCAGCGTTTGTTTATTCTAGAACTTAGTATAAGATGGTAAGGTGATGTCTGGTCTAGCACAAAATCGTATATGTGGTTATTATAAATTAATAGGTTAACATTTTGCTACATTCTGTGTGTTCCATTACATAAACAAGTTTCATAAACAAGTTTCGAATCATTGATATAATCCTCTCTCCTCAAATTGCAGGCTCAAAGAAATTAAATAATTTGTCTGAGGCCACTCAGATAGTTAGCCAAGAATCCTAATTTTGAATCTCATTCTAATACTTCACCAACCTCCATGCTTAATATTATAATATGGTCTTTATTTTATCCTGCATTGTTGGAAAATTTTATTGTTAAAGGAAAAGACAGTGAGTAAGTGGGGAAAGAAAGACCAGGATGTGGCCGGATGTGGTGGCTCACAGGTATAATCCCAGCACATTGGGAGCCCAAGGCGAGCAGATCACGAGGTCAAGAGATTGAGACTATCCTGGCTAACATAGTGAAACCCCATCTCTACTAAAAATACAAAAAATTAGCTGGGTGTAGTGCACGTGCCTATGGTCCCAGCTACTCAGGAGGCTGAGGCAGGAGAATCACTTGAACCTGGGAGGTGGAGGTTGTTGGGAGCTGAGATCATGCCATGCACTCCAGCCTGGGTGACAGAGTGAGACTCCTTCTGAAAAGAAAGACCAAAATGTAGTTGCTGATGCTTCATATTGGATTTTATTAGATTACAGCCTGTGTTTGTGGGCTTCCCATAAAATAACTAACTTTACGTGGTGTTTGGTGATAAAATCTTGAAACGAGACTTCATTCTTTGGTCTAATATTTTGTATGACATATAAACATAAAGTCATTTTGCTTTAGTGTTTTTACTTCTTTCATCTTTTAGACCGTGATGATTTCTCCATAAAAGTCATCTACAGGCAGTAAGATGAAATGGTCAAGAAGAGACTGGAGTCAAACTATGAGGGTACAATTTCTTCCCTTGACAGAATCTCTTTTTCTCTTGTGTTTCAATTGACTTCTGCCATATGAGGTATAATTCCTCAGGTGATAGTTGTGAGGGTTAAATGAGATAATATATTAAAAATTAAATGCCAGTATGTAAATATAAGAGTTAGGAGCACAGACTTGGGAGACAAAAATCCCTGGTTCCAAATTCTTACTAGCTGTATAACCTTGGTCTATTTACTTAATCTTTCTGTTTCCATTTTTTTCATCAGAATATTGTGAATAACAATACCAGTCTTATTGGTTGTGATGTGATTAAGTAAATCAATGTTTATAAAGTATTTGGAAGAGTACAGGCATAAAGTCAGTGTAACATAAGTTGCTTGGTAGATGACTGAGTGCTTAGAAATAGTGCTTGGGACATAGTGCTCAGCAGAACAGTTATTTGAAGTCATCCCAAGCCAAACCCTATCACTTTCTTTTATTTCCTTCATAGGACTTAGTGCTGTCCAAAATTGTCTGGTTTACTCATTTGTTACATCTTATTGTCTGCCTTTCTTTTGAGAATATAAACATTTAAAATTTAATGCCCTCCCTGCATGAAGACAGACACTGTCCCAGCTCTTTCACTCCTGTACACTCAGAGCCTGGAACAGTGTACAACACAGACACCACAAACTCAAGAAGTACTGTTGAATTAACTAATGATTAAAACTAACATTATAAGTATAAATCCCCTTAGTATAATATATAATTGCTGTACTTTAAATATAATACTAGCATGGGATAGTGCTATAAATTTCTTGAACAAAACATATTTGAGATATTTTCTCCATATGCAGATGAATACATATGATACCTTGGTGTTCTTCACCATATCAACCCCAGAGGAGTTGCAACTTCTTGATGCTATTGACTCAGCATATCTGGCTCACAGCTGTTTTCTGGTATCATGTCTGATCTCTGGGACAAGACAGGGTTTAAGGCATTTTTTACTTTATTTAGTGTTTATTTTTTCCCTCTGTAGTGTGGCTAGCTGATAAAGTCAACTATAAGATTACCTTGTATTTTAGCACCAAGATTTTTCAGTTCTAGGCCCTAAAGTATTAAACTCTTAATTATTGATGCAAATAATAGCAATTTGTTGGTGCAAACTCCTTTTGTTTCTCAGAAAATATTTGAACCTTTTATGGCTATGAGAATCATATTTGAAATTACTAGCTTTAGTGTCAACCAGTAACTAGAAGAGTTGTGGTTTCAATCTTGGGATCCAGAAGCTAAATCTACTCTTCTTTTAACTATAGCAGTGGTTTCCACACCAGCAGCATGTGCATCTCCTGGCAACTTGCTAGAAATGAGTTCTCAGGTCCCACCCAAGTAGAATGGGAGTTGGGGGCAACAATGTGTATGTATCCTCCAGATAGTGCATAGTTAAGTCTGACATCCATTGTGCAAATATTGTGTAAATACACAAGTGTATGTAATTCAGCATTGCTAGGTGGATGACTGGATGAGTTAAATGACTTTCATTTTTGGAAGACACTTAGTATTTATAACATATTCAGTTGCTTTTTTTCTCAAGACATAAGTTCTGTTGTATCTATTTTTACAGTCCTTTATTGCAATGTTTTAAAGTTTTGGCCATTTTTGCATAACCATATTTCTGTCTTCCAGTACCCAATATTATTTTCAATGCATTTTTGAAACTCATTACTGCTATGGCTTGACCTGTCTTTATTTGATGCTTGATAATGTTAAATTTTTCTCTTTATGCATTTATTGTTAGTCTTCATGCTTTGGGCTTAGGTTTTAATAATTGTAGCCATCTCAGTAAAAATAAATGATCACATCAATTTATTGGGAATCATAGAACTAAATCACCTTTTATTTTATTAGTTTAACTACTATTTATATAACAACTATCATGAGCCAGATACTGTTTTAAGTGCTTGTTATTAACAAGGATTTCCCGGTTATTTCTTTTAAAAGAGTAATTGTCAGCTTCTGTAAATGTTTTATGGCATAATACCCATTATCTTTGTGAATATCATATCCTTCTTGAACCTTTATCATATTTTTTGTTATTCCATAGGAACTTTATCTTAATTTTTTAAGGTTATACATCTAGAATTTCTGGCTCCTTTCCCTTTGTCTCTTTAAAAATAATACTGAAATGTATTAAGTGCCTGCCATGTTATTGTCTAGGACTCCATTCTGCACTTATTACCATGTGAATTTAGGTATTGATATTGTCCATAATTTACAAATTAGTGACTGAGAGACAGTGTAGGGAAGGTTGTTCAAGGTCAAAGAGCTAGTAAGTGGGAGAATCAGGATCTGAAACAATTGAAACTTAGAGCATGATCTCTTAAACACAGTGCCTATTACATTTTAAAGCATTATATTTTGATAACATTGCCTATTGAATTTCAATAATTCTTTGTATATGTCCCCTTAAAATTCTTTCTGTTGCATTTTCCTTTGATTTTTTTTCATTTCAAATCTTGAACTTAAAACAAAAACCGCTAATATGTAAAGTCCAGTAGACTAACAACCTTAGCTTATAACCCTACAGCATACATTACCTGTCATAGAATGGTGGTTTAATGAGGGATGAATAAGTTAAAATAATAATTTTGGAAACAATTTTATGTATTATATTTATATTGATTATTACATAACTATCCACAGCAAGCACTTACTATAATGTTGATTAGATACCAACACTTGAAAGTTACTTCATCAAATAATGAAATCAGAACTTATGAAAAAATTTGACTTTATGACATAGGAAAAACATTTCTTTTGTAAGTCCCAGTTTTTTTCACTTTTGCCTTCTAAAATTGCCTTGTTTTTTCTTTCTCTCTCTCTCTTCTCCCTCCCTCTTTTTTTCATCAAAAGATATCTTTGCTAAGGCACATCCAAAGAAAAGTGCTTCCAACAATAGAATTGTTCCCCAGGAGAACTGTCCTGTTGTCAGAGGCTAGAATTTGAGTCAGATTCACTGTTTGGGTCTTCAACCATGCTCCATGCCAAGAGCACTATTAACCACAGAGACATATCGACACAAATGGTAGGGAGCCTGCCGAGAGGCCAGAAAGTGAAACAGGTCAAACAAAATAATTTTTGGTTACTTTCCTCTTTCAAAAATCTGTTATGAAATCTAGAATTGACCTCTAATGTACTTTATTTGTCCATTGACCCAGAGAATCAGAACTTCATCATCATAACATCCATAGCACAAATTATTTTAATCCCAGAGTCTCCTCAAGTCTTGTTCTATTTTTCAAAGATTGGGCAGAAATTACTAAACATGGAAGTATGCACAAAAAGTTGAAGTTATGCCAAGGAATCATACATATTTTTCAGTTGGTTTAACAAATACAGTAAGCAATCAAGAAAATAAAATGAAGTATGGTGCTAAAAAGAATGAAAAAATTCACAAATACTCTCCAGGTAGCTAAATGCTTAGTTCTGATATGTGCACTTAAATTCATTAACTGAGCCAATTTTCTATTTCTGCTCCCTGCTCTTCTAAAAAACACTAAATAAGAAACTAGTGCTTGGTTGAATCACCTTTAAAATCATGATGAATTGTGAGAAATGGTTAGCTGAGGGAAGATGAAAGAATTAAAGATAATCTTGATAAGGGAAAGAAATATTTAGAGGCAGTCCAATTCTCTTCATTAGGTAAGAGCCTGGTAATCACTAGCAAAAACAAACAAACAAATGTTAAGTTGCTAATGGGCACATCTGGCAAGGTAAAATCTGGGACATCATAGTGAGGAGAGAATTTCAGGAGTCTCTGGGAAAATCCAACTTTAGAAAGCCAGTGGGCTCTTATGCCTTTTCAGTATGCTGCCATATATGCACAATTATAGACCTATCAAGTAATTCTACTGCAGCACTGGCTACGCTCTGAGTAGAATCCAGCTCTGGACTCAGGGTGACAAAACCTGAGGACTAATGGGAATTGGCTTAGAACTTGGGTTTTCAAACTCTGTTCCTTAGAGCCTTAGGGTTCAGGGACAGTGTGGGTGAGCCTAGAGGGGAGGCTATGTAAGCATTTCCACTCCCTACTCCAGTGAGAGTAGCTCTGTGTTAAGTGTTTCGTTCTTGCAAAGGCTGTGTGGTAGAAAGGCTAAAAATGTAGGTTAGCCTACATTTTAGCCTAAAAATCAGGCTGCTTCAGTTTAAATACTGGCTGATGACTTAGGAGTTATATGACCTTGGGCAAGTTACTTACCTCTCCATCTTTCAGTTTTCCTTATCTGCATAATGGTCATAATAGTAATACCTAACTCTTGTGATAGGTTAGTTTAATGCTTATTATATAATAAGCATACCATAAATATCTATTGGAATCAAGTTCTGCTAAAAGAAAAAAAGTAAGTCCCTGTAGCTATTAATTTTCAGATCATTACAGTTGACCCTCTGTATCTGCAGGTTCTGCATCAGTGGATTTTACCAATCTCTCATTCAAAATGTAGTTAGGGCTACAACGGTTGCATCTATACTGAGTTTTTCTTTTCATTATGCCATAAACAATACAGTATGACAACTGTTTACATAGCATTTATATTGTATTTGATATTATAAATAATCTAGAGATGATTTAAAGTATGTGGGAAGAGATGTGGGGTGTGGAGGTTATATGCAAATACTGTGCCATTTTATATATAAGGCAGTTGAATTTGGTATATAGAGGGAGTCCTGGAACCAATCCCCCAGGAATACCAAGGGACAAGTGTACACTAATTTTATTTTATAATCCTGTTTTACTAAATATTCATAAAGTATGTATGTCGTGTTTGTGGATTACATTTTTGAATTTTTTTTTCAGGTTTAGACCAAGAGACAGGTAGAGAAGGCACTCCCATAATGTGCTTTTAATAGTGTCTGTCACAGAGACACAGGTGGGTCAGGGCTCAGTCATGACTTTTTCAAAATGACATTGATGATGATTATCTCTAAGTAATGTCAGGAAAACTAGGACTATTCCAAAGAAATGAGAGAAATGAGCAGTGATTAAATAGTGAACATAAATTTAAGAACATACACAGAATATGGTGAATAGGTTTTACCTTTCTCACTTTCAGTATAAATAAGGAGAATAAATAAGCTTTCAGTCGAAGTACATTCAACAAATGCCTGTCTCTTGCCAGCTACTCTGCTAGGTGGGGAAAGCTACAAGATTAGTCTTGAAGAAATATGTAGTTTTTCAGGTGAAATATTCAGTTTCCATAGAGTAGAGCAAATTCACGATTACTTAAAATAGAGCAGATTGGTGCCAGAAAGTTGGGAATTGCTTTAAAAATAAAATGGGGGCATGTAGAAGGGGCACAGGAGCCAATCTGAAAAGGCTGTCTGTGGCCAAAGCTGAAATGATTTGAGCAAAACAAGAAATAAAAGCCACAACTTCAGATAAATATTCATGAATTGATAATCTTATAAATGTATCCTGAATAAATAAATGAATGGGAGAGAAGGAATAACTCTTTCTTACAGGAGAATTTCAGTTATAAATGTAGAAGGAATTAAGAAAATAGAAAAATCAAAATCTGAACAGCAGAAATTAGAATAGATTTTAAATGACATGAAAATAGAAACAAAAATAACGTAAAACAGTATATAAATATATATGTAATTATATGTGTGTGTGTGTATGTGTGTGTGTATACACACGTATAATTTTTTTCCTCTAGTAAGTTGTTTATAATTTCTTTTGACTAAGGTTTAAGTTCTACCTCTCTACACTTAAATCAGACTTTTTGGGCCATCTTTGTAGCATGGGCAATTTTTGTGCCTGTAATTATTAGACAACATACAATCTTGTGCATAAATCATTGCTGCTGCAATTAGTTCATTTACCGCTTGTGCTCTGAAGACAGATGAAACTGCCCCTCCCTAAACAGCTGGGATGGAATTTCTGGAAGGGCTGTCCATCCTTTCTTTAAACAGCCAAGACCTCCCACCTCTGCCAGGTGTGTCTTCTTTTACAAGGATTATGGGGAAAGCAGGAGCTGCTATCTTTTAAAATAGATCCACTAAATTGCAGGAGCTGATTATGTTGAATCTAAAAAGAGTAAGGTAATTGTCCTGAAGTACTTGCAAGCAGTTTGGGTTTATTTTATCCTCCCATTAGCTCTTTCAACTCCACTTTGCTAAACTAATTAAAATAAGAAAAGGAAAAGAACTGTCCCCACAACTTCAAACCAACTCTTTTCTTTCAATGGGAACAAGAAAGCTCACCTTTAATTATAGCAAAGGGATGATAAACAAATCTGTCCAATCCATTTGTTATTTGTATGCCTGTTATTTGTATGGTTACCTCAATTACACCTTCAGTTTCCATTTTTATTTACAGTGTCTCATTAGTATTTTTCCCTACAAAATTTTTTACTGCGGCATACGTATGTGTGTATCATAATTGTATAATACAATTAGGTATCTGAGGCACAATTGTATTATATCAGTCTGAAGTGTTATTTGCTCATTTTTGTTTTTTGATTATGAGTATGGCTTCTTTCCACAGTAGTCTAACATTTAAAGGGAATTACATCAAAAACATTAGGAAATACAGTATTCCTACAAGACATGAGCTGGTGAATTAAAATTAAAATATACCATGTCACATAATATTAGTACTTAAAATGTTGATGGAAACTAATTGTTCACTTGTTATGACCTATATCCTTTTGATTTCTGAGTCATTAATCTGAAGCAATATTTCTTGGGAGTTCATTTAGATGCTGATCTATATGAACTTTGTGGGCTTCTCATTTATTTGATGGACATATAAAATGCAGGTGATGAACTCACCAAGCCAAATTTCATAGAGATTTGGCCCCACTTGTCAGGCTCCGAGCACAAAGGAAGTTGTCTTAGGGAAGTCTATTTCATTATGGTATTATTCTCCACAGAACTGAGTTTATATGCAGAGGTATCATTGTGTCACTTGATTTAACTAAATGTGTCCTACTTAGAAAAATATTATTTACAGAATTTCAAACATATTAAAATGTCTCAGTACATTTGTAGCATAAGATCACATAATTCAGTTTGTCCATAATGACTTAAAAGAAAACTATTATGGCGTTTTAGAGTTATAGGCTCTATACTATGAATGTCATTGTGTCTCTAGATTCAGTTTATTATTCTAGCACAGATTGAGGTTAAATGCTTATTTGAGAGAAAATTTCTTTTTCTTTTCATAAGAACATAATAAGAACTTGATGGTTAAATTAATTTCACAATATTGCTGGCTTTCTTTATAGTAATAAAATATGATATATAGATTTAATTATGATTCTGGAAATATTATTATTGTATAAGACATAGAGATTTGTGATATAAAATTTTCCTTTTCCACAAAAAGTAGTAAAAAATGACATCTGTAGGACACATTTTCAGTATTTTGCTTTTCAAATTCTTATAAGATTGGCATTTTAAATGCTTTAAAAATTGAAATTATTACAATAAATCTTTTCATAAAAGTATAATAATATCTAAAATTAGACTGCGTTAATTCTTAATAAGTTACATATACAGCTCTTTGATCTCAGATATTTTAATATTACCAGGTTAGGGTTTTTTTTTTTTTTTTTTTAAAGCACAATGATACGGATTTGAGAAGTCAGTAATGAAAACAAAGTTTTACATATTTATTATTTTAAAAGAAAATACTGATTTCTAGCATGTGCCAACTCTTCTGAGGTGCAAAAATGACAACCTGTTAATTCCTACCATTCTACTATACTTCTTTTAAACCTTTCATGTAATCCTTACATGTTCATGAGTCAAAATTCTTTAATGAAAAACTATTCACATCTCCAGTATTTGTAAAATTGCCTAAAAGATAAATGAATCTGAAAACAATGCATAAAAATTATAATTTGTTATCCTAACACCTTTTTATAAGGTACATATCACTCATACCCTGAGGGTCAATGTGTATTATAATTTTGATTTACCTAAGGTTATAAGAACTCAGATAAAAATAACTGGGTATAAGTGTAGTTTCCTCTGTTTTCAAGTCTCAGAGGGGGGAATTTCTAGATTAGTATTTTTTGTTTTTTTTTTTCTTGCCCTGGGAAATATACAATTCTCTATGTTATGACCATTAATGTTCAGTAATAAGTTAGTCCTCAAATACCAATAAGATGATGTGAGCTTGATGGAAGTTAAATGTCCCTAAATCCTATGAATTGATCTGCAGGAGCTGTTTTCCGCATGAGTGGTGGCTTCACCCAGGCAGACATCCGCAAAGCCGTGG
Source organism: Plecturocebus donacophilus (assembly GCA_004027715.1). Lineage (NCBI taxonomy): Eukaryota > Metazoa > Chordata > Mammalia > Primates > Pitheciidae > Plecturocebus > Plecturocebus donacophilus. Next base: position 16,738 of record PVKP010024188.1, on the reverse strand, counting down.
AGGTCAGGGTGATGGAGGAGGAGTGGGCTTGGCAGCACACATGCACTCTCTTCCTGACAGTGTCTTGCTTCGGCAAAGGGAAGTGAAGCGCGTATACCATGCTCAGTGGCATTTCCAAATGCAACTCAGCTGGGGGCCCAGGCTTATTGCATCAATGGCACATACCAGGCAAAAAAGGAAATACATAATTTTGTCAAAGTAGTAGATCACAATCTACCAATCCTTCCCTCCCCCTTCAAAATCATCACCCCCACACACTAATAGCTCTAATAGACACAGACTTTATGCATATTTCAGTCACAGCAGTATTTCTAATGCATATGTGAAAGGGCCCTTAATTTATGTCTACCAACTGTGTGGTGCCCTTCTTTTGGGTAATGTCATCATCCTAATGGTGTTTCTATTATACTCAAAGGTAGTAAATGAGGCTTATTGCAAGAAGGTAATTGATTTTCACTGAGTGAAAATGTAAATAGCCATAAGAAATCCTATGAAAGATAAGCAGTTCAGAATTGCCAGGAAAAAAAATGATGTGTATACATGACTTATTGGTCCAATAAAATGTTTCTTTTTTCAAGTTGATACCCACAATAACTATATTTCACATCATTTTATTTCAAATTGAAGTAAAAATTGAAGAATTTTGATGATTTTGCTTTTACCAGTTTAACTGTGTATATTATGAAAATTATCATCTTACATGGAGGGGGATTTCCTTTTGTCAATATATCTCTGTAATGGACATCATGTAAATAAAATTCTTGTTATGAATGTGTAAAGATAAATAATTATTCTTTGCCCTTTCTATGGTAAAAAAAAAAAAAAGTAGAACATCTGTGTCAATAATGTATTTTTTAAAAATATGTAAGCCAAAATCTCATTGAAAGTTACCACAAATGTCAGCCTCATAGTCAAGAAAAAAGCAAAGCTCAAAATGTGTTGTATTATTATAAAGAAATATTAGGTAGAATTATGGGGCTTAGAGACTTGATTTGACATGAATACAGTTGTGACCAGTATTTTCTCATCAAGTAAATATCATTCTAAAATTTATATTAGCAAGATAAGAACCAAAACAACGTAGAATACCTATGACAAAAAAATTGTTTGCTAAAATAATGTGAATTTAAAAATATATATTAAAGAGCTTATAAACCTATATTTGTCCCCTCCACAAGTGAAATATAAGCATCCATACACTGCTATTATAACAAATATTACTTGCTTCATGATTGTTTTCTCAATCTAAAAGATACCTTTCTTTGAAGAGCCACTTAACAGAGAAGTAACATTTTAAGCAGAAAAGTCTTCTTTTTCTACCTTTTTTGTAATGGCAATTAGGAAATAGATTATGCATTTTTTTCCACTCCCTGGGAAATATACAAAATTTTCCACTTCCCATTTTATTTATGATTGACAAAGATTTTTTATTTCAGGAATGATAAAATATGTAATGAGAATGTTTTTGATTTCTTGCCTTAGAAGGTCACTTGTTTTGAATAGAAAGTTATCATTTGGGTTGACCTTTGGGTTGGCAGATGGAGAGATTTGATAAATGTTTTTCCTGCAGAAGAGTAGGAAATGGAATAGGAAAAGAATTCAAATTTCCTCTTACTGAAGTAAGTTTAGAGGTAGCAGTTCTTTTCTTTCATGTTCAACATTGTCATCGTAAAATCTTAGCATGTGTTTTGCTCTTCATAACATACTTTTTTGGCTGGAGGCAGGCCATACTTAATTCAAAGAGGGAATAAACTGAAAGCATGTTGATTTACTGCACAGTGCTATGAACAAAATATACTCTTTAACATTAATTAATCCCCAGCTAAATCCTTTAGTTTGCCATAGTTTTAGATGTAGATGGACAAAACTCCCTAGTGTTACAGAGATATCATTAATCATACCCAGAACTATGTACAAAAATTCCATTTAGTAGAAAGCCCATGTTCAAAATAAGAAATTCAATTTTGTGGGGAAAACACAATCTTGTATATTTATTTCATTAGGAAAAAAACATCAAATAGGTTTATCACAGTGTGACTTTGCAGTTTATGCATTTCAAATTTGCTAGTTCATTTGAAAACCCAGGTCTTTGTTATGTTTTCTCTGAATTTTTACTACCTCAGATTTATCATGCTGTGAGTAAATAATGAAAACAGGAATGGTTTAAAGGCTACTAAATAATTACTATATTCAGAGGTGAAATTGCAGTAAAAATGATGGACAGGGCATCACTAACTCTATTTGGTGTATTTGACAGGGAGTGTATAGTGAGAAGAATTATAAATGTTACTGACAAATATGAGTCTGAACATTTCAAGAAGACGCTTGTTCTATTACTGATAATTTTAAAACCTTTTACACAAGGTAAAATTGGACCACTAGGAAAAGTATTTGGATAATATACAAGAGGGTCTGTATTATTGAAAAACAACCTCATAGTTTTATGCATTTGTATTAAGGTTTATTTTAGTTTTATTTTGAGATGCTTTTAGGAATTAAAAGTTAAACAACTTTTATCTGTGATAGAAAAAATAGTTTTATTATATTATATGTTATTTACAGCATCCAAAATTAGATATTTTGTTTTACAGACTATATATCATCACATTATTGATTTTTATACTAATTCTGTGCTTTAGATTATAAGGAAAGGCATATCTCACAGATGCGCCTTTCTAAATCTTGATTGTAATCATAGGCACAATTTTCTTTAAGATTGAGATGAGACTATCATTGCAATATGTAACTGTGGTTTAGTCACAGACCCTGAAAACTTTAATTCAGGTGCATTGTGGGCATGTAAAATTTGAGTTCAAATGCTTTTAAGAAGTCATGCCATTTTGTCATTTGACACTAATTTTCAACCCAGCATGCTTTGGCAATGACTGAAATTAGTTCCAAGTGAATTACAGCTAAGCTATTTTCTACCATCTACAAGAAGTTTTTCTATGCCAACTGAGTCAAAAGAGGTTTTTGAAAAAATTTTTAGCATGTATTATAGTGTGGATATCATCAATGTAAATAATCAAATATCCTGATTGTACACACGATTAAGATGTCATTAAGTTGCTTTTTTGGCTAATATTATTCAACCCCATTTATATTCTTATCAATCAGAAAAAAATATTACTTGCAATTTTCTGCTTTCTTTCCAAGTCATCAACAAGTGTTATTTCTGTGTTGTTGATGCTATACATCCTGACCCATTGGAAAATGGGCTAAAATCATTTCCTGCATGAAAAGAGTTACCATTAAATATGTCAACTATCTGCCGAATTAGAAAAAGTGTTCTTTGGGGATCTGTATCAGACCTCATCCTTTGTGCCCTTAACACATAGTGGAGACTCAAATTTTTATGAGAGTTGGAGATAGAGAATTTAGGCAACATGAATATGAAGAGATATCATTTGGCCATAAGGAAATAGAAGTTTCTAGTCCTTAAATAAAATTGAACCTTAAACACATGAAGGATAGCTTTTATGAACTAATTTGAATATTTTGAATCTTCTTTTTTCTTAGTCTGTAAAACAAAAAGGACTCATGGTGGATAGAGATTTGATGTGACTTCCATATTTCATAAATGATGCAAATGATGTTGGTTTGGTTAGTATTTATGTAATAGGAACTATGATGATGGAAAATTTAGGATGTATGCAATCAAGTTGAAGGTGCTGAATTCAACATGTAGGGAGGCAAACAATAGTTAAATATATAGTACTGCATTGCTGTAGAAAAAAATTCAAGGGCAGCTTCCTAAATAGGGTTGCTGTGCTTTAAGGACTGAACATAGTAACAAATTATAGCAAATGAATTAAGAAACTTTCTAAAATATAACCTTTTCTTAAGTAATACTTTTTCTATCAAAAAGGCTAGAGTCTCATAATTTTGTGAAAAGTTCAACATTTATATATGAAGATAGTCTTTCTTTAACATTTAAAATCTTCCACTGTGATAATTTATGTGCTCTAAAACTATACCAATAAAGTAGTTGAAGTAAATAAATAAGTAATAAAAAGCACATCAAAGTAGTTATGACGAGACAGCCAGATGGCAGAGAATTGCAGCACTTGCTGTAATTTTATCAAAATTACTATTGTCATGGCATGTTAGTTTTCATAAGAATTTGTGCAGTCACTGATCTCATACAGACAAATTAATTTCAGGTTCTCTCATGTGTAGTCACATAACAGCTATACTTGAGCACGCACAAAAGAAAATTAAATAATCATAGTCACATAAACTTGAAAAGCAGCACAATATTGTAAGTTTACTATTCCATAACGTCTTGGGATCAGTGATCATTTCTGATACGTTAGACTCAAATTGATCCACAGTGGAACAGCCATTATGTAGTTTCTGTTATGTTTAGTCTTCATTATATAAAGGTACTGTGTCATGTATTCTATTAATGAAGAATTGTTATTAAGGCAGTAATGTAAGTCCTGTATTTATGGCCTTTCTTCAAGTTTCATTCTTTTATCTCCTTTTTTTTTTTTTTTTTTTTTTTTTTTTTTTTTTTTTTTTTTTTTTTTTTTTTTTTTTTTTTTTTTTTTTTTTTGTCTAACAGAGCTCTTTGTGCTTCCTTTTAAAGATAAATACAGCCATGAATTCCCAATGATTAATGAGTTTAAATGATATTTGAATTAAGAATGTTTATTACAGGTTTCAAATGTTCTCTTTCGTTTCTTTGTCAATAGTTGTGGAAAGAAAACCTGGCACTTTGTGCATTTTAGATATCTCTACTGTTCATATCCCGCCAACAAACTTCAATTCTAAAGGCGTCTTCCTGAAGTCATTGGTTTTTATAGTTTCATTCGATAGCCCAGTTCTTTCTACCATGCTGCACCCCACCATGTGTCAGATGGACTGTATTATTATTACACACTAGGCCTCAGTTTCCTCATCTGTGAGATGAATGCCTACCTGCCATATTTATTGTGAAGATATGGGAGATTATGATGAGAATTAGTACTCATTAAAGTAACTTTTCATTTTTATTACCTTAAAATTGAATAGACAAACATTTTTACTACCTATTCCAATCTCAAGCAACCTATTCAAGCAAGCGTAAAATATATCACCTGACAAAATGATAGCAATCATAAAGATCTTAGGAAAAGTCACATTAGCATTTTCTTTTTTCTTCTGTTTACCAAAAAATTTAATATTTGATGTTATACTTTTGCCCCTAAATAGGAAGAGTTGCTTAGTTTGTTGAATTTTACTCCTCTGTGCTCAAGGGCTTTGTGATTTTAAATGTATACATAGCTGTTATTTCATAATAGTGTTTTTATATTCATAGTAATTGATATTTTAATAATTTCCAATGTGTAGACTTAAATTCTGGAAATATATAAACTTTAGATATTATTTTCATATAGAAAAAATTACTTATTTTAGAATGTTTGTGGCTTTTTTGAGTTAGCACTTGTTCTACTGTCTTTTTCTCTGCATATGAGATGGGAGCATTAATATATCTCTCCCTTTTGGAAAAGGTTATAGTAGAAGTGCCCATGGAAGTAAACTCTGTACGTGTTTTGTGATAGTCTTAAATGCTACTTTTCTCTTTAAGATACCAATCATGTTAATTCTCAAATACTTTAGTTGAAATTACTATAGATAACATACTTCATACTCAGAATTATGAAGTGTTAAATATGGCAAAATGCATCTGAGTTCTATTACTAATTTACAGCTTTAAAAATTAAATAAGATACTAGAAGTTTATAACAGAGAAATTAATGGAAATGCAGACAAAGCTATTCATTACAGCATTATTAAGGGTGATAATGATTTGGAAACAAGGCATCTGACCATGGGGGCATTGCTAAATAAATCATATTGCATCTATTCAATGAAATGTTATGAAACATTAAATAACATTTCCAAATAGTTTTTAATAGCTCAGGAACTTGCTTATGCTATAATTTTAATTGATAATATAATATAAAATGTATATATGCCATCTATGTTTTTAAAAGTCTAGAAATTATCAGTTGGGAAGGACAGAATGAAACCTTGCCATACTGTTGAAGTGGCTCTCTCTGGATGCTGGGACTGTGGAGATAATTGCTTCTTTACATTTTTCTGTATTTTCCTAGTATTTTACAATGAATATGTAATGTTTTGTAATACAGAAAAAAGAATAAATGGGAAAAACACACATAAGAATTTACAACATCACATATAATTTCCATTCTATATAATTCTTTTAAACAAATATCATGTAGTACTTTCTTTATCATGATACATGGATGTGTTCCTTAAGATTGTGTGAGTTTGGAAACTATATCTTTTGTTCCTAACATGAGACCTGTAGATAAGAGCTGTTCAGTACATCTTTACTGAATGAATGAATGATATTCCACAGACATACATATTTTTACCTATTTGTCATTCATGTGCTTACTACTTCTGCTTTTTCTACTTACCATTGCCGCATAATGCCTTTAAATAAACTTGATAATGATAATTTAAATGTTATAATATTTTATGAGATTAAAAAGCACATTCAATCGTTATCCTAGAGATGAATATTTAGGTCATTTCCTATTCTTGCTTTTATGGACAAAATTTCAGTGAATTTTTTTTTTTAATTGTACTTTAGGTTCTGGGGTACATGTGCAGATCATGCAGAATTGAGTAGGTAGGTACACACATGGCAATGTGGTTTGCTCCCTCCATCCCCACTTTACCTACATCTGGCATTTCCCCCCATGTTATCCCTCCCTGAACTCCCCAACCCCTGCTGTCCCTCCCTTTGCCCCCTCCAACAGACCCCAGTGTGTGATGCTCCCCTCCCTGTGTCCATGTGTTCTCATTGTTCAACACCCACCTATGAGTGAGAACATGCAATGTTTGATTTTCTGTTCTTGTGTCAGTTTGCTGAGAATGATGGTTTCCAGATTCATCCATGTCCCTACAAAGGACACAAACTCATCATTTCTTATGGCTGCATAGTATTCCATGGTGTATATGTGCCACATTTTCCTTGTCCAGTCTATCATTGATGGGCATTTGGGTTGGTTCCAGGTCTTTGCTATTGTAAACAGTGCCGCTATGAACATACATGTGCATGTGTCTTTATAATAGAATGATTTATAATCCTTTGGATATATACTCAGTAATGGGATTGCTGGTTCAAATGGAATTTCTATTTCTAGGTCCTTGAGGAATCGCCACACTATCTTCCACAATGGTTGAACTACTTTACACTCCCACCAACAGTGTAAAATTGTCCCTATTTCTCCACATCCTCTCCAGCATCTGTTGTCTCCAAATTTTTTAATGATCACCATTCTAACTGGTGTGAGGTAGTATCTCAATGTGGTTTTGATTTGCATTTCTCTAACGACCAGTGATGATGAGCATTTTTTCATATGTTTGTTGGCCTCATATATGTTTTCTTTTGAAAAATGTCTGTTGATTTCCTTCACCCACTTTTGAATGGGTTTGTTTGTTTGTTTTCTGGTAAATCTGCTTTAGTTCTTGTAGATTCTGAATATTAGTCCTTTGACAGACTGCAAAATGTTTTCCCATTCTGTTCGTTGCCAGTTCACTCTAATGATTGTTTCTTTTGCTGTACAGAAGCTCTGGAATTTAATTAGATCCCATTTGTCTATTTTGGCTTTTGTTGCCAATACTTTTGGTGTTTTAGTCATGAAGTCCTTGCCTATGCCTATGTCCTGAATGGTTTTGCCTAGGTTTTCTTCTAGGGTTTTCATGGTGTTAGGTCTTATGTTTAAGTCTTTAATCCATCTGGAGTTAATTTTAGTGCAACGTTTCAGGAAGGGGTCCAGTTTCTGCTTTCTTCACACTGCTAGTCAGTTTCCCCAACACCATTTATTAAACAGGGAATCCTTCCCCCATTGCTTGTTTTTGTCATGTTTGTCAAGGATCAGATGGTTGTAGATGTGTGGCATTGCCTCCAGTGCCTCCGTTCTGTTCAGTTGGTCTGTATCTCTGTTTTGGTACCAGTATCATGCTGTTTTGATTACTGTAGCCTTGTAGAATAGTTTGAAATTGAATGTTCTTAATCATGTACCTTTGTACTCCTAAGGTAAACTCCTAGGACTTTAATCATTTTTCAAAAAGTATGATCATCTTAATAATTCTTGCCATATATTGTCCTTTAGTTTTAGGTATGATTATATCTATTGGTAATCTAAGAAGCAACAAGTGAACATACTGATTTCCTTCCCAAATTCAACTGAAAGGAATGTTTTAAGTTTAGCTCTTTTTGTTACATTTGGTGGATAATTTTAAAAGCTAGATTTCCTTAATTTACATATATCTGATTACAACTTTCCATGTAATCTGTTTTTCGAATTGTATTTTTCTTTATATGAATTCTCTGTTAATATCTTCTTCTCTTTTGGAGTTTTTGAAATTTTAAAAAAAACATTGGAATACACTAATTACACCTTAGAGATGAAACCCTTTGCATGTTATATTTGATACAAATAATTTTTCCAATATGTTTGTCCTTTAGTTATTTTTCAAAATATAAGATTTTCAATTTATATATTCTAATCACTGACATTTTCCTGTATAATCATTTTGCTGCTGAAAATGAACAGCATTTGTCAGTATAACACAATGACATGTATTGTCAGCCTTGTACAAATGAGTCATTTGTATATTGCTTATTATTTTAAAGTATGTAATTATATGTTTTTAGACTAAATATTTAGGCTAATTATTTTCCTCTTTGGATTTTCTCTTTCTTTGTCTCTCCTCATTTTCCTCCCTGCTCTTCCCTCTGCTTTTACTTTTCTTATACTTGCTAAGTGTCTTCCGCATTGTTTCTTGTTCCACCATGAGCCTTTGATTGGCTGGGATGGAATTGAGACAGCAGCCAATTACCATATTGTACTGTGATCTGTTGGTTTAAATGCCTGAAAAACCTTAAGCCTTTGTTTTAACTGAGAATCAATACATGTATTATTACATATATGCATACACAAGGATATATGTATGTATTTTATTCTGAGGGAAAACAGCACATTTCTAATGATAACTTATTTGTTCATAATTATAAACTAAAGCAGGGGCTTTGCTGTGCTTCTGGATAGCTGGACGTAAAGCTGAAGACTAGATTGCCTACCTGTCATGCAATTACCTTGATTCTTGGGACAAGTCTATTGTTTATTGATCTTGATCCTTCCTTAGAGTGCAGTCTTTCCTGTGTGGTACTGATGAACTAATGATACTTTTGGATTCTCACACTTTGAGTGACTCAAGGAGCCTCCTCTTAGCTCACTGAATTGTTGTCATGATGGGCAAATCATTACAAAAGTCACAGTGTGACATTAGGACATCATTCATCCAATCTTTTAGTCACTTTTGGGTACCTACCATGAGTCTAGCACGAATACAAATAAAGTTAGGAGAAAACATATTTCCTGCTTTTGAGGTACTTACAATCTAGTTGAGGACACATAATGTGTGTGGAGTGGGGTAGGTGTGTGTACCACACACAAAGAATTTATATTGATAAAGAACATATATATATATATGTATATGTATATATATATATGTATATATATATATATATATATATAGAGAGAGAGAGAGAGAGAGAGAGAGAGAGAGAGAGAGAGAGAGACAGAAACACATGCACACATAAAATCTAAAAGACACTAGATAAACCTGTTACTGTAAAGGTACCAATCTGTGTGCTATAGAATTTAACATTAGGGGAAACAGACTAAAAACAAGGTGACATCAACTAGAGAAGGTTTCATGGGTTGAATTGTGTCCCCAAAAGATATATTGAAGTCCTAATCCCCAGCACCTGTGAATGTAACCTTATGTGGAAATAGAATATTTGCAGGTACAATCAATTTAAGATGAGGTTATACTGAATTAAGGTGAGCTCCCATCCAGTATGACTAGTGTCCTTTTAATAAGGGGAAAGCAGACAGAGACACAGCTAGATACACAAAGGGAACATACTATGGGTTGATAGAGGCAGAGATTGAAGGGCTTCAGTTTTTAAGTCAAGAAACACCAAGAGTTGGTGGGAAACCACCAGAAACTAAGAAGAGACAAAAAAGAATTCTCTCCTATAGGTTTCAGAGAGATTATAGTCTTGCTGACACCTTCATTTTGGATTTCTATGCCCTAGAACTGTGAGATATTGCATTTCTGTTGCTTTAAAATACTAGAAAGATATGAGACTGTGGTCTGAATGAAATGTGAGATTAGGGTTGGTAAAGCAAGGGGACTCCATGTGTAGAAACCTCATTAGCAAGGGAAACACTGGGTGAGTAGGGACTGGAAAAAGACTGGAGTGATTACCTATGAGATTAGTGCAAGGTAAATTGAAGTAGATAAAGTGATCCTGCTATTGGAAGGCCTTTGATAATATAAAGTAGAATTGATCCATTTTATGCTCTCACTTATATAATAAATGTTTCCTAATTACTTACTGTATACCTAATTAGTAACAGAGAGCCATTTGGCTCCCAGAGTTATTTAAGAGGAAGGTTGGTGTTAGGCAGAACTTTCTATGCTTTTACTTTTCTTAACCTCACCACCAAATTTTTAAATTAGTTACTTTAAGTAGGTAGTTTATTTACATGGTTCAAACATCAAAGTTTCAAACAGGTATATAATAACAATTTTTCCTCCTACACAGTCCCCTACCTTCCCTGTCAGGCCATTCCCACATCCACCAAGAAATCACTCCTCTTAGTTACTTGTGGATCTTTGCAGAGATTTTTTTAATGCATATGCAGGGAAATATGAATACATTCCCTATTCATTCTCTTTATACAAGTGGTAATATTCCATATACTGTTTGTACCTCACTTTTTTCACTTAGCAACATGTTTGAGATTTTTCTGTGCCCGTACATAAAATATGCTCCCTCTGTTTTTTATGTTTTAAATGCATATTATTCCATTGTATGGATACCATAATTTAAGTTGCTTTCTATTGGTGAACATTGAGGTTGTTTATAGTCTTATGCTCTTTAAATCAATGCTGTAATGATTAACCTTGTACTTTGTTCACTGCATATGTGTATAAATACATAGAATACATTTTTATAAGTAGTTGTAATAAAGAAAAGGGTATATATGTCTTTAATTTTTATAGTTGTTGCCAAATCATTTTCCAAAGAGTTGGTACGATTTACACCTTCATCAGCAACATGTAAATATGCCTGTTTCAAACATAGCTTTGATAATACAAGGTACCACCAAACTTTGAACCTTTGCCAATTGGCAAAGTAAAAAAATGGTCTGTCCTTGCAATTCTATTATTTTAAATGAAGTTGAGCATTTTTTACATTTACATTTTATTTCCCTTTCTATGAACAGTCAATATCCTTACCCATTTTTCTACTGGGATTTTAGCATTTTCTTACTGATTTGTAAGAGTTTTATATGATGGGAAGTCAGCCCTTTGTGATTTGAGTTAGAAATATTTTTCCTGGATTATAGTTTTTCTTTTGAGTTTACTTATAGTGAATAGCTTCATGCAAAAGTTTACTTGGATTTTATGTGAGAGTTGGGAAGACTTTCCCTACTTTAAAATTATAAAGTAGGAGAGATGCAGTGGCTCATGGCTGTAATCCCAGCATGTTGGGAGGCCAAGGAAGGAGGATGGCTTAAGGCCAGAAGTTCAAGACCAGCCTGGTCAACACAGTGAGACTCAGCTCTATTTATTTATACATTTTTAAAAAATTATAAAATAATCTGAGAGATATTTTCAAGATATACATTTAAAGTACTGAAAATGAGGAAAGAGAAGTGGCTAAAGATTACCTCTAAATTTTTTAGTTTGGGAGTTTAGGAGATTGGGGGAGAGTTGATGTAATGACTAGAGACAAACATCTCTATCTTTTTCGATGTGTTATTTTAGAGTTGTCATGGGTACTGTGTTTGTTTTTAGCTAGAATTTTTTAGAGCAGTAGAGATGAGGAAGCTATATTTATGAGAATAAGAAATCATCAGTGGGAAATCAACAAAATTAGTTTAAAAATAGTGTTTCAAAGGATCTGTGAAATTGTCTGGCTTTGGAGGCATGGAGAATTGACCAGAAGAGCTGTTTCATTTATTGATGATACAGATAAAGATTTCATTTCTCATTTTTGATCTTTCATTTATTCAACTGACAATACTTATCCAGCACCTATTGTTTACCAGATGTTATTAGTGCCATGGCTCCAGTAATAGACAACAACTGGGTCCACATCCTCACATAATTTGCGTTGTAGTTGGAGACTACAAAATTTACATGCTTACAGATTGCTACATGTTCCATGAAGGGGTTGAAAGGGAGATGGAATGAAGAGTAAAGAGGTGAAGGCTGCATTAGACAGCACAGTCAGGAAAATTTTCTCTCTGAGAAGGTGAGAGTTGAGCTGAGGAATTGCTGGTGATACAAAGACAGACTGGTGATGGGAGTCATGGGTGAATGTGTGTTCTGGACAGAGAGATTAGCAAAGAGCCTGAAGCAAGAAAGGGCTTGGTTTATTCTAAATACAGAAAAGCAGATTTGACTGGAGCAGAAAAGCAAGAGGGAGAGCAATATTGCTGAGCATGGAGATCTGGGTATTGTGGACTTGGCAGAATTTGGATTTGGTTTTAAGAGCAGGGAAGACAGTGAAGAATTTAAACGGTGTGTGACATGATCTAATTTTAATTTTTGAAAGATAATACCAGTTATGCTACTCCCTCACGTGAAAAATTATGTAGAAAAGGATTTGAAAAATGTATGAAAACAATTCTTGTGAACATTTTTGTCATTGCTGGCACTTTAAACATTCCTCCCCATTGCACCACCTCCTCACCCTCACCTCCACATTAACCCTAGTACTCTTTACACATCACCCTATTGATTTTTCTTAGAACTTATTCTACAAACATATCATATATTTTGTGCTCTTAGTTCTCTTAGTTTCTCACCTCAAAGAACCTTTATCTCCACAGACTTTGGCCATGTATTTGCCCTGCCTCATTTTGGCTCTCATCTTTGAGTCTTTCCATCTCTGATAACTCAGTAATAATGATACTAATAATAGTATCTGCCATTGTTGAGATCCTTCTGTATAGCTGAGCTGTTATACCTACCAAGATCTTTCTGTTAAAAACTGCACAACCCACTGAGTCTGTGTTATTGTAACTCTCATTTTATAGACGAGGATACTGAAATTGATGGATGCTGTGTAACTTTCTTAGGTCACAAAACAGCTGGCCATGTCAGGGCTCAAACCCAGGTCTATCAGATATAAGAAAATTCATGATCTTCCCTCTCAAACACTCCCTTCCCAACCATCTTATATTCCATTTCTTACATCTTTCACCCCAACTCTCACACTGAACCCTAATTTCATCCTTATTCTATTTCAGCAGGGCCTTTCTTGGTTCCATTACCTGTAAAAGCCACACCTTAGGAAAGCTATTTATTACAAAAGCTCCTTTGCCAACATCTTAAAATTATCTGGCCTCTTCATTTTGTGATCCCCTCTGTCTAATTTCTCGCTGACCTCTGTATTGTCAGGATGTGGAAAAAAGTCACAAAATTGTGCTAAATACCTCTCATCACAAGTTCATGCTGTCTAATCTCATCAGAATGTGCCCCAGGAAAATGTTCTTCACTTCTGATGGTCTCCTTAATAAATATCTCTTGGTAGCTTTTGCAAGCCTTTTTCTCAGTTTTCAGCTCTCCAGATCCAAACCTTTCTGTTGTATTGTTACTACTGTAGTTAGTACACTTCTGTGAGCCTCAGTTTTCTTACCTGAAACACAGAGATGGAGATGAATAACACACAGGGTTGTAGCAAACATAAAAGGACAGACCTGTGAGGAGCATAGGGCATCTGGCAGTTAAGAGCTTAGTAATGTTCACTGGATCTGAGTTAAATACCAATGACCTTGTCTCATCTTTTCTGTTTCACAGAAACTGACACCTTCCTCTCCATGTCAGACTTAAAAACATGAAAATGTTTTCTAGCTGTTTAAAAATATTCCAAAATGTGAGTCCCAGTGTTCGGAGCCCCTTTTATTAGAAATTTCTTTCAATGCCCTCTGATTAATTTGTAGGACAGAATGATAGGTATAAAGGCCATTAAACATTTGTTAATCAAATGTTAACAAAATTCTTACATAATTGATAATGAGCTTGAAAAATGAGAACCATGGTTCAGTTTGTTCAACCAATGATGCATTTTATATATATATATAATATTTTCTGGTGGGTGGGGGAAGTTTTTGGTTTTAGGCATGACAGTTATTGAAACTAAGTTATAAAAATATCTGCAGTTAAAAGGAGATCTTAGAACTTCTGTATCATGAAATGTCAAACCAAGATTATGACCAATAATGAAGCATATCCTATGTTATTGCTTATTCAAAAATAATATTTTAATGATAATAATTTAGTGAGGCTAGGTATGGTGGCTGACACCTATAAACCCAGTAGGTTTGGAGGCCAATGTGGGAGGACCACATGAGCCCACAACAAGTTCAAGACAAGCTTGGGCAACATAGTAAGTAAGACCTCATGTCTACGAAACAAAAACAATTAGCCAGACATGGTGATGTGTGCCTATAGTCCCAGCTACTCAGGAAGCTGAGGTGGGAGGATTGTCTGAGCCCAGGGGGCCAAGGTTGCAAGTGAGCTGTGATTGTGCCACTGTGCTCCAGCCTGGGAGACAGCAAGACTCTGTTTCAAAAGAAAAAAAATTAATAATTTAGTGAGAACAGACAGGTTTTTTTTTACCAACAATAAATGAAATAACTGTAGTTGATCCTTTTAAAAAATATTATTTTATTTATTTATTTTGAGACAGGGTTGATTAACATATAGTTTGTACGTTATGTGTATTAAATATTATATTCTTACAATAAAATAAGCTAAAGAAAATGTTACTTTAAAAATCACAAGGAAGAGAAAATATATTTGCTATTCATTGAATGGAGCTTATCCTAAGGTTCTTATGTGAGTATCTTCAGGTGGAGTGGGCTGAGGCAGAAGAGGAGAACTTAGTGTTGCTGTCTCAGGAGTGGCAAAGGAGGAAGAGAATCTGCGTATAAGTGGACCCTCAGAGTTCCAACTTGTATTGTTTAAGGCTCAGCCATACTTTAAAATACTGTTTTATTCTTTAGATAATCATTTTTTACTTCTCCTGTTTTGTATGTACTATATCTACATTGTACATGCCGTATTATTATAGCAGTCTCTGTATCAATTAATAAATAAATACATATTCATGTTTTGGACTACATACCAAGTTTTAAAAATTATTAGACTAGACAATCAAACAATTTCTGGACTAGAGTATAAAGTCTAAGTTTTGCGGCAGAGTATTTCAGGTTCATTTCCGACTATTTCTGCTGCATTTAGCCAGGCAGAACAGCTGACAGAAATGTAATATGCCAGTGGTTTCCAAACTGCATCTTAGAATCACTTGGCTGGGGAAGCCTTTTAATCATCAGAAAGCCTAGGTCAAACCCCAGACAGTTAAACTCAGTCTCTAGGGATGGGACATAGGCATCCTTATTTTTTGAAGCGCTCATGGTAATTTAAATTGCAAGCAAGTTTGACACTCATGACATATGCTTTGGTGTTTCAAGCCTATAGGCCTTTGCAGGTGCTATTCCACCCACTGCTTTGTCCACGAAGTACGTTCCTCTACTCTTCATTAAAGACTCAATTTAAATACCCATATATTTGAACCTTCTTTGATGCCACCCACCCCAACCCAAGTCATGTTGTCAGTTAATCCATTTTCGCTTTTCATATAACATTTCATATATGTTTCACTTTCTGTAGCCTAGTTATTTGTTAACATGCCAATCTCCTCCACATATATGTTTTTATACATGTCACTACGTTAAACTTCAGTGATATTATCTAACAAAAACTGTGGTGAACAGAGTATGTTAGCCCAAACATTTCATGGTAGCCTTAAGATCTGAGAATTAATGGAATCATGTTATCTGAGAGGACTCTGACACTTTTGCTTACTCATGCTACTCTCCTTTGACTACTAATTTGAGGAATTTAAAAGAACCACCATTTATTGAGAACTTTCTATATTCCACACACACATTATCTCATTTAATCATTATTACTACCCCTTAAGGGAAGTATTATTATTCCTATTTGATGACTGAAGAAACTGAAGCTCATAAAAACTAGATTAATGCAATGTCTTCCAGTTAATAGGTGACACAGGAGAGAGATCCAAGATGGCCACGTAGCAGCAGCTCAGGATTGTAGCTCCCAGTGAAAGCGCAGAGAGCAAGTGGATGCCGCAATTGCAGACGAATTTTTGATGCCCACAGACTGGGAGATTCCCGGTGAAGGAGCCACACGGGTCGCCAGCACGACTCTTTTGGCCGGCGCAGCCCTTCTCGGTGCGGAGTGTACGGGACTGGATGCCCTTTTAGTCGGGCTCGGCGGGTCCCATCCCCACAAGAAGAACAGCAATTGGAAGCGCTGAGAACTGAGAGCAAGCACAGTTGAACCTGGGAAGTCCCAGCTCTGTAGGGAAGGGGCACCCCCCGAAGGAAAACTAAGAAACAGAAAAAACTTCATCACCAACAAGCCAGACATCCACTCAGAGACCCAATCTGAAAGTTGGCAATTACAAAGATGACAGGTGGATAAATCCAAAAAATGGGAAGAACCCAGTGCAAAAAGGCTGAGAACACCTGAAATCAGAATGCCTCTCCTCCTACCAGGGATCGCAGTTCCTCATCAGCAAGAGAACAAGGCTTGA
>PVKP010024187.1:0-35317 GCA_004027715.1 Plecturocebus donacophilus | reverse complement strand
AATGAGAGCTGCACAAAACAATCAGCAGCCAGGGCTGCTCCAGAAATGTCTGCCTGTCAAGGTCAAAGGTCACCCTTAAAACTGCAGCCTGAACTGAAATGGGGCTCAGCTCTGTCTCAGATTGAACCACACCAACGTGGAAGGTGGGTGGCAGGGGTCTCCCAGCAGCTTCTAGGGAAAGGCCACCAAACTAGTGGCCTGCCAAGCTCCCACACAAAGACAGACCTTCTGGATGACTTCCCTGGTGGGCCACCATCAGGCCAAATCTCAGAGCCAGTATGTTGCCAGGGGCCAAGGGGTGAATGGACTTGTCTATCATATGCTCCACCAAGAACAGCGGCCACAGATCTGACTCCCTTTTATGTAATGACCCTTGGCATCTCGGCCTAGTAGGGGAAAGTGGGCAGCTCTGTGAGGAAACACTTTGCCCAGGCCCCTGGCTACAGTGGGAAGTGAATCTGCATGCTGGTTTGCTTTCTTCCAAAGTCCCTGCCAGGCTCCTGGGTGAAGTCCTGATCTCCATCTCTTTCATGGCCACAACATGTGGGCAACAGCTCCAGGGGTATGGCTCAGGACAGTGGAGTCAACAGGGAGTCGGTAGGGAGGGCCAGACTCACTGGGCAGGATGGAAAAGTCCAGCAGCTGTCCCAGGACAGCAGGATTCCCTCAAGTCCAACACCACCCTCACTTCAGCCAGCACCCCCATCACTTTAGCTCACAGATGCTGAGAAAAGGCTCAGGCAGAGGCATACATAGCGTAAGTGGGGCAAGGCTTCTCACACAGGAAGGGTTGAGGCCTATTCCTGTGGGCAGGTGGACGCCTAGCACACATCTGTACCTCCTTAGCGAGTGCAGGATGGAGTGGGGAGCCCATGCCCAACAAGTGACAAGGCTCAGGAAGCATCTGTGGCACAAATGGAGGACAGATAGGGGGACCTATGGACGCAGCTGGGAAGTGACAGGCCCTACACCAAAAGTAGGTAGATAGCACGGCAGGTCCAGGGAATAGCCAGATGCTAAGGTGCTGAGAGTGCAGAGTGGGGCTGGATGAGGCTGAGTAAGGCTAGGACTGAAGGGAGTTCCAGGGTTACAGGGTGGGCAGGCCTTGCAGGTTCTTTTGGGGAATCTCCTCTTTCATCTTTCTCTTTCCAGCCAGTGGAGGGGACACACCCCAGTGACTCAGCAGCAGGAATGGCTCATGCACACTCCAAAAAGGGACAGTGAGACATCCTAGGTTCTCTATTTGGGAGGTTGGACCTCCTTCCAGGGCTGGATCACACATGACATTCAGAGCAGGAGGATTCAGACCCTTGAGTGTAAACTGCAATGACAGTATGGCACTCCCACACTCATCTTTCCCCTGGGATCATTCCAGAAGTGTAAACACTCCTGAGTCTGATTTAATAGGCCTGAGTGTGGCCCCTGTACTTTAGAATTTTTGAAAGTCCCCCAGTGACCCTGCGGTGCAAGCAGACTGGCCAACTCCACATTCTTCTACTTGAACCCAAGTCAGCTAAGAAGCCAGAAATAGACCTGTTGACTACCTGGGCCCCTCACAGACCCAATGACCCACCCAGTGAGACCCCATACCTCACCATCCCTCAGCCAGCCCTTCCCACTCACCCCCAGCTGGGTGGGGGTGCTCCAGGAAACCCCACCACCAAACCAACTCCCTCCTCTCTTTGTCCAGAAGGTATTTCCTAAGCAGACACAGGAAATAAAGGATGTGGGGACCAGGGACCCCAGGAGCAGACAGAGGTGGGTATGAATCATGTGTCTTCACAGCAGCCCTGCAAAGTAAAAACTTTAATCACTCCTTTGCACGGGTGAACAAACAGGCTCAACAAGGTAAGATGATTCATCTGAGTGGCACCATAAGGCTTCTCACTCCAAAAACCATTTTTCTTCTTTGTAGCAGGGTGGTTCCCAGGGGAGGTGGTACAGGGAGGGGCAAGGGGGTAACAGGAGAGGGGAAAGGAGGTGAAGTTTGTCCCTGAGGAACCCAGACAGCCTCACGTGTTTCAACAGGTGAACAGGGGGGCGGCCCAGGAGCACTCAAGCAGGAGCCTGGGAAGGCTGCACGAGTGCCTGAGAGAGAGAGGGTGGGGACCTCCTGGGAAGTGGGGTCCAGGCCAGGAAACAGTGCCCACCCACCTCTGTCAGCCTATATCCATCAGGCTGCGTGCTGCAGGACCAGCCCAGGCCCAAGCCCCTCTGCAGGTCCATCTGTCCCTCACACCACAGGAGGGTGAGGGGCGCTGGCCCACCCTTCCTACCTTGTGGCTTTGGGACTACATTTCTTCAAGAACACTTACACTTATGTATGTGGGAATCGCTGGGACTGAGGCTTGAGAGGCACCCACACAGGGAACAATGTAGGGCTGTGATACTTGTCACCAGCCTCTGCCCACCCACAGCCCCTCCTCTTGAGGCCCACATCAATCGGAAGCAGCCATCCCATCACCAACCACGAACCCCAGCTGCCCTGGGCAACGTCCAAATGCTAAGCTGCTTTTAGAAAACTGGGAATTCATCCCTGGGCAGAAGGGATTTAACTAGAATTGGGTGCCATTTAGAGAAGATTACACCCTAATTGCCCCAGTGTCAGCAGACAGGCTTCTGGCCAGCTGCACCCAGGGCTGGCAAAGGTCCCCACAGACCCTGGCTCCCCCGCCCAAGGACACAGAAGCCAGTTCTGGGGCCTGGGGACCAGCCCTCATCTTCCATGGCAGCTGGCTGCCCTGACACAAATCTCCATTCAACAGCTTGTAGTCAGGGCAGGAGAGGACAGCTTGGGGGCCCTGCCAGGCAGCTGTCCAGACCTCATCTGTTCTAAGTGAGGGGAGGATGGCACAGTGGGCATAGCAGCCTGGGCCAGGCTGGGTTGGAAATGACAGGAGAGCATGGCAGCAGCCCAGCTTTTCTCCTCACTTCATCTCTAACCCTCATCACACTTCTTCACCTTATTAGCACTATTTTAGAAAGAGACACCGGCAAGGTTCACAGCCAGCAAATAGCAGGAAAGTCTTATGCCATCTCCTCGCAATCCCCAGGGTTCCTCCCACTACAGGACACACTACAACGGTGGAGCTTGAGGAGAGGGAACTCTTGTTCATTGCTGGTGAAAATACAAAATGATACTGGCATTTGGAAGACTAGCAGTTTCTCACAAAGCTAAACACAGTCTTATCATACAATCCAGCAATCGCACTCTTAGGTATTTACCCAAATGATCTGAAAACTTAGGTCTACACTAGAACTTGTACATTAATGTTTAAAGCAGCTTTATTCATAATTGCCAAAAAGTAGAAGCAACTAAAATGTCTTTCAATAGGTGAACAGATAAATTGTGGTTCACCCACATAATATTATTGCGACTTAAGAAGAAAAAAAAAGAGTGGCTGGATGCGGTGGCTCACGCCTGTAATCCTAGCACTTTGGGAGGCTGAGGTGGGTGGATCACCTGAGGTCAGGAGTTGAAGACCAGCCTGGCCATCATGGTGAAACCCCATTTTTAAAAAAAGAAAAAAAAAAAGAGTAATCAAGCCATGAAAAGACACGGATAAATCTTAAGTGCATAATGCTAAGTGAAAGAAGCCAGTTTGAAAAGGGATACATATTGTATGATTCCAATTATGTGACATTCTGGAAAAGGCAAAACCATAATGATGGTAAAAAGATCAGTGGCTGCCAGAGGTTGATGGGGGTGAGATTTGAATAGGTGAAGCGTAGGGGATTTTTTTTTTTTACGGCAATAAAACTATTATGATCCTGTAATGGTAGATAAATGTTACTGCATTTATAAAAACCCAGATAACTTCACAAAACAAAAAGTGAACCTTAATATTAATATGGAAATTGTTTTAAAAAAGGGATCCTAGGATGGAATGCAGAATGTCACAAAACAATCTATTACAAATGTATGAAACAACCTCACTGAAGGGGATGGGGGAATTAAGTACTAACTTAGGGAACCTTTTTTTTTTTTTTTTTGAGATGGAGTCTTACTCTGTCACCCAGGCTGAAGTGCAGTGATGTGATCTCAACTCACTGCAACCTCCGCTTCCTGAGTTTAAGCGATTCTCCTGCCTCAGCTTCCCAAGTAGCAGAGACTGCAGGCACCCGGGACCACGTTCGGCTAATTTTTGTATTTTTAGTAGAGACAGATTTTTGCCATGTTGGCCAGGCTGGTCTCGAACTCCTGACCTCAGGCGATGAGTTCTCTTCGGCTTCCTAAAGTGCTGGGGTTACAGGTGTAAGTCACTGGTGCCCAGTCCTAACTTTAAGTAACTTTGGAAATAAGTAGAGTCTGTAAGACTAAAGGCAAAAGGAACTACACAAAAGCATTGTATACTAGTTGATAAACTGTCTCCCATGGAGACCCAGGTTAACAATTCTGTTACTGCTGAACATGTAATCTAGAAAATGAAACAATTAAGTTACTGTATGGTGGATGGTGGAAGCCAGGTGCCTTACTGTTGCAGTAGGAGGTTACAGATAAGCAAGGGAAGGTGATAAGAACGATCTATGTAGTAATGGATTAGAATTCATTATATCAGTATGAACTCATGGTTAGCTAAAGACACATATAAGTATATTTACCGACGTGTATATACATGGGTTAGTATACACTAACTGCATTTTCTTCCTTTTTTTCTTTGAGATGGAATTTCGCTCCTGTCCCCGAGGCTGGAGTGCAATGACGCAATCCTGGCTCACTGCAACCTCTGCCTCCTGGGTTCAAGTAATCTCCTGTCTCAGCCTCCCAAGTGGGATTACAGGCGCCCATCACCATGCCCAGCTAATTTTTGTTGGCCAGGCTGGTCTCAAACTCCTGATCTCAGGTTATCCACCCACCTCAGCCTCCCAAAGTGCTGGGATTATAGGCATGAGCCACCATGCCTGGCGCTAACTGCATTTTCAAAAACAATCTTGTTCTGTAGCTGACAGGCCTTGAATCAAAGATACCCTAATAGCAATAAGCACACTTAGCAATTAGATCTTGGTTTCTAATATCCTTCTCAAATAAAGAAACTAGGGCTTCTTGGGGAAAATGGTGGATTCTAGGACAGAGGCAGGAAACAGATAAGCCTGCGACATCTTACAGTGCCAGAAAGGAAGGAAGCACTTTAAGAAAAAAAAAAAAAAGAGTCACCACAATGTGGTATATTAATGGGGGAATAAAAGCCATTTGAAAGAGCTCTCAAGAGCCAAAGCTGGAACAATTTGAGCAACAAAATGAGGTAATGCTGGATTATAACCCAAAGTATAAATTAACTTTCATGGGCTGGGCACAGTGGCTCATGCCTGCAAATCCCAGCAGTTTGGAAGGTGGTCAAGGTAGGACAAGCACGTGAGCCCAGGAGTTGAAGACGAGCCTGGGCAGCATAGTAAGACCATTATCTACTAAAAAAAAAAAAAAAAATCAAAAAATTAGCTGGGGGTGGTGGCACATGCCGATAGTCTTGGCTATTTGGGAGACAGAGATAGAAAGATCACTTGAGCCCAGGAGGTCAAAGTTGCAGTGAGTCACGATCACACCACTGCACTCCAGCCTGGCTGACAGAGCGAGACCCTGTCTCAAAAACAATAAAATAAATTTTCATGAGTCTATGTTGATATAATAAACAAGAGTGGGAGGGAGGAAAAAGTCTCCCATGCAGAAAAATTCCAAATAATTTATGTAGATACCACCCAGCCCTCAAAGAGGTAGAGCTAACTCCCCACTCAAGTGTGGGCTATGCACAGTAATTTCCTTCCCGAGAGTACAGTATGCACAGGAAGGGAAAGAATAACTTTACAGTGGCAGGCAGGTGATCAAGGTCAACAGAAGCAGTGATAGGTCATGTTGACAATATGCACTCTTGACATGTGATGAGAAGGGCATTTACTTGTGTGATCTTACTCCCCCAAACCCATATTCCCAATCTAACCATGAGAAAAACATCAGACAAATTCCAGTTGAAGAACATTCTACTAAACACCTGACCAATCTTCCTGAAAACTGTCAAGGTCATCGAAAACAAGGGAAGTCTGAGAAACTGTCATAGCCAACTGGAGCCTAAGGAGAGATGACAACTAAATGTAATGTGATATCCTAGACAATACTTGGGACAGAAAAAGGATATCAGGTAAAAACTAAGGGAATCTGAAAAAAGTATTAATAATAATGTTTGATATTGGTTCATCCGTCGTACAAATATACCACAATAATGTACAATGTTATAATAATAATGGGGCAGTTGGGTGTGGGGGATACAGGAACTCTATAATATTTTTGAATTTTTTCTATAAATCTAAAAATTTTCTAAAGTAGTTCATTTTTTTGAATTAATGATAAAAAGCCAGCACAGTTTTATACATGTTAAATAGATTAAAGACACATAAGAGCTACAATACACATGACACTTTATCTTAAGATGCCCTGAGGTTTGCTAGTGGGTGTGGTGTCATGGCTGGTAGCTCATGAGTTACTTGAGGCAGTAGAAGGCGGGTTTTCTGAAATGGAATGGGAACCTGTGGATGCGTGTATCCTGAGTATCCTCACATGGCTCAGGTAGGCCAGGTGCAGGGCTCTGTGTACATTAGTGTTTCTGAGGAGGAAACTATACATAGCCAAATACAAAATTCTCATTGTGTTCAAATTCTTCCCTCATATATCAATCACTCTGGAACAAATTTACATTTTCAAAAGACATGTTATAGCAGAACTGTGTTTCACAGAAGAAACAAAATTGGCCTGATCTGATCACTGAACAAAGAAGTGAAATTTAAACCACAATGAAATGCCATTATCTTAGGTAACATTTTAGGACACCCAAGGAATCCCCTGGGTTCATGGACATGCTTATCATCAACCAGCCCTACACCCCTGCATGTGTGAGGGTGGTACCGAGGGAACATGGATGTGAGGAGAAAGGGCAGAGCAAAGCGGTTGGGGAGCCCAGGCAGCAGGTAACACATGCCTGCAGAGCAGCTGTGTCCTGGGCCCAGGCCCATCACAGTGCTGTCACTAGAGGGAGAAGATGGTCCCTCTAGTGCCTAAGGAGAGATAACACAAGGGCGTCAGGGATACACTGGCCTAAAACAAGGAAACTGAGGCCCAGAGAGAGGAGGAACTGGCTTCAGGTCACAGAAGTCAAGCCAAGAATGGCGGAGTCCACTGCCATGCTAGTGAGAGTATGAGTGGTCCTCACTATGACCTCAGTGCCCCAATGGTAGGACGGCAACAACACTAGTTTCTCCCTTTTGGTTTAGAAGTGCTTGGCATCTATACTCACTAGATGACAACATCACCTCAGGTAGGCAGAGCTCCATGGTAAAGGATGGGGCAACAGATGGACCAGAATAGATGATGACAATGCAGCAATGCAAGAGCCAAGCCACGATGCATCAGCTGAAGGAGGCACCCTGGCTAATATTTCAAAAAGGAAAAGAGAAGGAAAGACATGAGTAAGGTGTCTGGCAGGGGCAGATAAAGTGGGAATCTCCGCCTCCTGGTGCCCTCCACAGCATGGGAATAGAGTAGCCAGGGCTAGTGCCAGCGCAGTGTGAAAGGGGACAGGACAGGTCACACATGGTGCCGCCTTTAAAATGACAAGGCCTTCAACCAAATGCAACCTGCAGATCCTGCTTGGCTCCTGAAGCAAACAAAGCAAAATGCAATTTATGAGCCAAATTAGGGAAATCCAAACACTGACTGGACAACAGATGACAATGAAGAATTTTTGTTAGTTTCTTAGCTATGAAAATTCAACAATGGTTAAGTTTTACAAGAAAAGACTCTATTTTCTTAACAAAACAACTGATATACTTTCAGAAATAGCTACACAAGATGAACTGCAGTGAAGAAACAAGACTGGCCACAGCTGCAAACTTCAGGCTCAGGGCAGGAGCAAACGTGGACTCACCCTGTTATTCTCTCCACCGGTGGTTATACCTAAACCATCCAACAAAGAAGGTGGTTTTAAAAAATGGGTAAAGTGGCTGGCACAGTGGCTTGTGCCTGTAATCCCAGCACTTTGGAAGGTTGAGGCAGGTAGATCATCTGAGGTCAGCAGTTTGAGACCAGCCTGGCCAACATGGAGAAACCCCATCTCTACAAAAAATACAAAAATTTGGCTGGGCGTGGTGGCTCACGCCTGTAATCTTAGCACTTTGGGAGGCCGAGGCATGCAGATCACGAGGTCAAGAGACCAAGACCATCGTGGCCAACATGGTGAAACCCTGTCTTTAATAAAAATACAAAAATTAGCTGGGCGTGGTGGCGCACAACTGTAGTCCCAGATACTTGGGAAGCTGAGGCAGAAGAATCACTTGAACCCGGAAAGCAGAGGTTGCAGTGAGCTGGGATTGCGCCATTGTACTCCAGCCTGGCAACAGAGCAAGACTCCAATTAAAAAAAAAAAAATATTAGCTGGACATGGTGGTGGATACCTGTTATCCCAGCTACTCAGGAGACTGAGGCAGGAAAATCGCTTGAACCTGGGAAGCAGAGGTTATAGTGAGCTGAGACAGAGCTACTGTATTCCAGCCTGGGTGACAGAGAGACTGTCTCAAAAAAAAAAAAAAAAAAAAAAAAGGCAAACTATAGACCACGTGTGGTGGCTCACACCTGTAATCCCAACACTTTGGGAAGCCAAGGCAGGAGGATCACTCGCGCCCAGGAGTTCAAGACCAGCCTGGGCAACATAGTGAGACCTTGTCTCTACTAAATAATAATAATAAATTTTAAAAAGCCAACTATAAAAAGCAAACCATGACAATTATTTCATATAATAACACAACAGTATGAGTTAGAAGTGCCACAGAACCTCTGGATCCACAGAAATCTTCCTGTCTTTATCCCCTTGAATTAAACCTGCTTTTCTGTAACTCAGAGTAACAAACTATCTTTAATTAAATAAAAAACTATTACAGATGCACAAAGCCTTTCCCATTTGATTGTGTCTTGTACACATCACATACTCACAAGGGAAGAAGAGCCAGCAGGAAGAAACATCCAGTGCTCCCCACATTTGTCCTGCGCCGTCTACACAGGTCCTATTGACACTGTTCTCTCTACTTTCTGCTGTTCTTAAAGTCAATGTATGATTTTTTAAAACACAGTAGCTTCTAAAAAAGAACATGGACCCCTAGTGGCCTCCTCGACAACGCCACCATCCACCTAAGCCAGGATGGCCTGCACCACTCTTAGGATGGCAAGGGGCGCCTGCCTGCCGCTCGGTCCCCATCTCTTCATCCACCTCCCACAGCAGAGTAGAGCCCAGCTTGGGACAGTCACACTGGGCCCTCTCCTGCTCCAGAGGTTGGCTTGAGGGGCCGCACTCTAAACACTGGACAACAGAGGGTTTAGCACCAATGCTTTACCTGTCAAAGCCTGCATAGTCCTTGCCAGCCCTGCCCACCAGCCGCCACCACCTCAAACAGCTGGTATACTATCTAAGAAACCAAATCTTTCTTACCCCCGATGTGTTTTAACAGTTTCATCTGATCCACATACGTGGAAAAGCAGGTCTGGCTGACTGGGGGATGCCCGAAACTGATCTTCCTCAAGGAAGCGAATTGTTGTCCTTAAGTGACAGGGGACACCTAGCAGAAATCCTATATGGACCTGGGCCAGATGCTCAGACCCAAGGGCACAGGGACACCCCTCCCCAACCTTGAGGGCTCATGAAGCACTGGGTCAAGGTAACAGGCATCATTATTAATCTGCCATGGCCCAGACAGGAAGTGGCTCATCCAGGGCCACAAGCTCCTGGGAGACCAGGCAGGGCCCAGACCCCCCTGTGGAGTCAGTATGGAGCCCACAGGGCCAGACATCATATACAGTTGGTCCTACTCAGGCGATGCCAGGCATCCCTGGGGGTCCAGAGGCTCCCAGCACTGGGCCTGACCTTCCTCCGACCCACCTGCTAAGCCTCAAAGCATGCTTGCTTGGTGTCCCCAAAGACGAGCCTCCCCATCACAGCTGTGCCTGCCTTGAATCCTGTGGAGGGTGGCCAGGTCCACGCCTCCACATGCTGGCAGGGCTGGCCTGGAGCACACCATCCATATGCCTGGGGTTGGGTAGATTCCCTGGCCAGGTCCCAGGATGATTGAGATATACAAGTGCCCAGTCCCCAGGACCTGCAGGAGGAAATAGCACCAGAGCTTGATGTGGGAGTTTCAGACATTTTTAAAAGTGTGAGAGTCCCAAAAGATTCCTTCACGACCCCCTGCCCCATATTCTAAAAGTGGGAAAGAGAGGCCCAGGAAGGGAGAGAGTTGTCCAACAATTAGTGACACAGTGGGGCCGCATGGTTATCATCTTTGGTTGCCTATAGCTGCCTCTCCCCAACTGTCAGACCCATCCATGCTTCAAGGACTCACAGGGCCCCAGCTCCCACCCCAAGCCAGGCTTTTTCATACCAACAGCAGACCACTACCACCACTCAGCCTCCTGAAAGGCCCTTGGGTCTCCCAGAGCCTCCGTGCTCCCAACAGCCTTCTGTTCAGAAACGGACACAAGGATGTTCTCCGGGGTTATCAGAGGAGCAGGAGAATCCCGCACTTGCTTTAACCAAGACCAGGACTTTTCCTGCTCTGGAAGCAAACAATCAAGGAGGCTGGGCCTCAGCCTCCCCGCTGGTAACTCTGCAGAGGAACTTCCTGGAGGGTCCTCTACCAATCCCTCTGTTGCCTACTTCCTGCAGCTGCCCAGGTGCTGGGAACAGAGGCTCAGGCAAGTGAGAAAGCAGCAGGCAGGGGAACTTCCCAGGCAGAGGCATCCAAGCTTGAAGGGCAGGTGGGACTTCTAAGACAAAGGGCATCTGAATGTGAGCAAAGGAGAGGCAGGGCAGTCTCAAACCAGGCTGTAGGGGCCTGAGACAATGCTTAGGGCAGCCCTTGGGAGGTGGTAATGGAAGCTACTTGAGACCGAGCAGAGAATGGGGAGAGGCTGCAGGTGCAGCAGCAAGGAGCTACAGACCTGAGTGAGTCATGAGACTCAGACCACAGAAGACCTAGGAAGCACTTGCTGCGTGTTGGGTGCTGTACCCAGTCCAACACCCAATCCCACCCACATGCACCTCTCAGACAAGGACAATGATGCTCCAGAGCTTGGCACTATGGCACCAAGGTGGCACACCAAGGCAGTGAGGATGTCCAGATCTGCTCTCTGAGCCTGAGCTCAGGTGGAGTCAAGACTGTCCCCTGACCATGAGTACCACATGGGCACCTAGTCTCATCCCACCTACCTACAGTCCCTGCCTGTGCCCTGGAGGCAGAAGCTGCCACCTCAGCATACCTGTCTCCTTAAAGCTGCAGCTAAGAACACATAGCAAAGTGTCCCAGGGCCATGCAGGACTAGGAACACCAGGTCACTGACCAAAGCCCATCTAATTCTCTTCCCGATCATTCCAGGGAGAGGAAGGGAAAGGGCACAGTGGGAACTGGACACACATGGCCCTTACTGAGTCAGGTTCAAGAAATTACGATCCTCACTCGTGGCCTCAGCCAGCACTGTGCCATGTCAGCAGGACTGGCACTGTCTCCCACTCCCCACCACAGGAACCTCCTCAGCTCTGTTCATAAACCCACACACTGGGACTAGCAGGCCAGCTTCCTTCCTTCAACAATCCTATTATCTACAAATGCGGGGCAGGAGTCCAAGCAACTCCATTTGTAGCACAATTTGTTAGTAACTAAATGCACTTTAGCTCAAGAAACGAAGTTTTTTAAAGAATTAAGGTGGTACACCTCTCTGCAGGAGAAAGAAAAAACCCTACAATTATTGTCTCCTTAAATCTTGTGGGTTTTTTTTTTAAATAAAGAGTTAATATTTTCAACTATAATACTGACCATAATTAAATGGATTAGCAAGACCCTGTGTTGGCATGAGTGTGAGGAACAGGCATGCTGTTGATGGGGGCTGAACTGGTAGTACAAACTTTTTGGCAACATCTGCTGAAACTGAAACGCTGATGCACATTCCTCTAGACTCTACTAGGGACTCTGAGCAGCAACATTCCTATCCCACCTTACAGAGGAGAACTAGGTTCTGAACAGAGAAGTAATTTGTCCAAGGCCACGTGGCCAGTACATGGGGAAGCCAGGTGGTGACAAAAACAAGCAAGCCTAAAGATCACCCACAGAAACAGATACACCCTCTTCCCGATTCTGCTAGGGACTTGCCCTCCAGTTACATGCCATGAAAACACCAAGATTCTTCACTGTGCCAAAACGTTTGTGTCAGAATTGCAAAGAGCTGACAAATGAAGGGCACACAAGTGGGGACAAGTTAGGTCAGCGACAATCCCTTCTCACAGAGAACACTGCCAAACCCAAGCTGTGAACAGAGATAGGGACTTTAGAGGCTGCCCAGGAGCGGCTCATAATGCACTTGGTAGTAGGATGAGGGCTACTTCTCTGGGTGCAGAGGGAAATGTGCTCTAACAGATAGTGCTGCCTGCTGGAGAGGGTGAGCCCCACTACAGGAGACTACTCCCACTCCATATTCTCACAGTCCCCTGGGCTCCTGGTCACATGACCCACCCTAAGATAGGGACTCTTGCAGGAGTGGCTGCATCTCACCCCTCTTGTAGCTCCAGAGCCACTGGAGCCTGGATTGCAGAAAGAGTCAGTACCTGTTGACAGGTAACAGACTCGAGTCCTGAGGGTGATGGAGGAGGACCCCCGCTCCCGCGTGCCCAGGCTCAGATTGGTACTGACTGAGGACCTGCTCTGCCCAGACATTGACTTAAGCACCTGCTTGGACTCATTCTCTCCTCTCCACAGAAGGGGGTTGTACTGGTCTCCCCAGACAAGGGAGGAGACAGGGAAGGTTGCAAATGGTTTAGGCACCTATCTGGGCTGATTCCGAGCAGAGGTGCCAGGTGATAAACCTGGAGACCAAGAGCCAAGGGCTCACCAGGACATAGTCAAAAGGGAAAGGGGGCACACTGTCAGGCTACACTCCTGACCCCACGCCAGTCCTTTCCAAATACATGACCCTTACAACAATCCTTTCTGGACAGGCAGTACTGCACTCCCATTTTGCAGATGGGGAAGCTAAGGCTCAGGGAGGGCCTCTACCCAAAGCCACGTGACTCGCAAGTGGCAGAACCTGGATCCAAACCCTGGTGTATCCTCCCAGAAAGCAACTCCTGCCAACAGCGCTATGGAGTCTGGGAAGGAGAGAAGAGAAGCTGGGGAAGGACTGTCCAGCCTGGTGGTCTAACCTCCTCTCCCCACAGAAGGAATGACACAGACCACTGAGGTTTCCGTCCAAGAGGAACACAAACAGCCACAGCGAGGGGAAGGACCCGAGACGGGGTGGGGGGGGGAAGGGGGTTGGACAGGAAGTGGGCCAGGGAAGTCATGCTAGCTGGTGGGAGCGCAATCCAGGCAATGAGCAATGAGGACAGAGCGCTGGGCCTGGGACCAGGTTACTGGGGGACCCATGCCAGGGGCAACCGCCACATGCAACCCCGAGCCCCCACTCACTCAGGCCGCTGTCAACATCTCCCCACCTTGGAGACATCCATGAAAAAAGCAGAAACGCTCTAAAAGTAGCTGTGCCCAGAGAGGGGAAGTGATTTGCCTGAAGGTGACAGAGCCGCAGCCACCCAGACCCAGGCCCATCCTCGGTCTCTCCCAGAGGATCACCAGCATCCGTAGCCTCAGCTCTCGGCTCAGCCACTGCCCTTCCAACCTCACCCCACACTCAGACACACCCGGAACAGCGACCACCGCGGAGCATCAGCCCTTACGAAGCCCCGCCCCGCCCGGGCCGCCTAGGTCCGCACAGAAGCAGGCGGGCAGCCGCAGGAGGCGGCAGGGCGCCCGGACCCCTGCAGCAGCGGCGTCGGCAACGGCCAGGGCACCGGCCCGCTAGCCAAGGCCGGGCCCACTCCCACATGCTGCCGGGGTCCCCCGCTCTGGGCCCGCGTCCCCGCTGCCCACCCCTGCCGGCTCGGCTTGGCAAGCTGACCTTGGCTGCCCCTGTGCCAGGGACGACGCCCACAGGCCCCGAAGCCCACAGGGCGGCTCGGCTCACCTCCTTGAGCTGCTCCATCTCGCCGCGGATAGCCTCATAATCCACCTCCAGCTCCTCGAACTGCAGCTTGAGCTGGTGCTTCTCCTCGAGCACCGCCAGCCCGTACTCGGCCGCCTGGATCTTCTCACGCGTGGTCTCTGCCAGCTCGTGGGATAGCCGCTTGACCTCGGCGCGCAGCCACTCCGGCTGCGCCTCCATCACCAGCCGCGCGTACTCCTCCTCCTCCGACGGCGCCGACATGGTGGCCGACGGCCGAGCCGGCTCCCACCGAAGCTCTCGCAGGCCAGGCCCTCCTCAGCCGCCGCCGCCGCTGCCGCTGCCGCCGCCGCCCTGCCCCGACGGCCGCCCGCCCGCGCCGCCGCACGGCTCCTCCTCTCCGGCGCGCGGGGTCCGCTGGGGGATGGAGTCCAGCCCGCGCTCGGACTACGAGATCCATCGTGCCCAGCGGCCGCCCAGCCCCCGGCTATGAGTGGTCCGCGCCCTGCGAGGGGCGGGCCCTCGGGCGCCGCCACTGACGCCGCCGCCCAGGGAACTGTGGGGACAGTAGTCCCGCTCGCGCACCGACTACAAGGCCCGTCCAGCCCCGCGCCCACCCATCGCCGGCCGTGATTGGCCCGCGCCGCCAGCGTCAGAGCGGGATGCACCGGCGCCTTGCAGTGCACTGGACGGTGGCCAAGTGGGCGCGGCCCCGCGGCCTTCTCCGCACTCAGAACCTGGGGTACTGCTCGCTCGCTGCGCCTCGCTCCCCATTGTGCCTCCTGCAGCCGGCGGCCACGAGGGGTGGCAAGGTGGCCCCAGGCGGAGGCGGGTGCGGGTGGCGGGACTGAGCTCCTGACAGCGGCACGCACAACGCGCACAGAGCCCTGGAGACCGCGAGCGAGAAGAGCGTGTTTTCTTTGGCCAATCCACAGTCCTCAAGGGAAATCCTAAAGGATGAGCCCCTTGGACCCTAGCAAGGGCATAGTCCCCTTCCTTCCTACTATCTCTCGTGGCCCCTCCGCTCCTGCCTGTCGCCTCCCATAGGTACCCCTAACCTCTCCAGGACCTAAGAATAAGAAATTTCTTCTGTTTTATAACTTTTAATTTTACTTTCTCATTGTATTCCACGTGACCCCCACATCCAGTCAGTTCTAGAGAGTGGCTACATTGGCTTATGCCCACTCTTCCTCAAGACCAAATTAGAAGCTATAACAGCAGTAATCGCAGCACACAGGGTACTGACGCTGTCTAATGCACAGTCCACACTCCAATTGCACGAGGGCCCAACACCATACCGGAGAGCTTCAGTGTTGTTTTTCTGGTCCAGGGTCCAGTTGCATTCAGTCCTCAGGTTTCCTAAGTCTCCTTTGATCTGACCTTTCTGATGAGTGCAGTGCATACGCTCATGGGGAGATGCGGTTATGTGTTTTCGGGAGGACTATCACTGAGATGTTGCTGAGTTTTCTGAGCACCAGTTGAAGCATGTCGATTTGCATCTCTCTGATCGATGCTGTGTCTTTCTTTTTTGTTTTGTTTTGAGACAGAGTTTCGCTCTTGTTGCCCAGGCGAGAGTGCAGTGGCGTGATGTCTGCTCACTGCAACCTCCACGTCCCAGGTTCAAGCGATTCTCCTGCCTCAGCCTCCCGAGTAGCTGGGATTACAGGCATGTGCCACCACGCCTGGCTATTTTTTTTTTTTTTTTTTTAATAAAGACCGGGTTTCTCCATGTTGGTCAGGCTGGTCGATGCCGGTTTTTCTTTTGTAATTAGTGTCGTGAGTGAAGACTTTGCAACCATAGAAATAGCCTATCACTCCTCACACCTTGACCCACTAGTTTTAGCATTCATGACTACTTCTTGTCTGAAATAATTATTACCATACTTGCTGCTTTTCTATTTCCATTAGTCCTCCATTTACTATTTGCCTTTGTACTGTGAGGCAGCTATCCCTTCTCATTTATTCCCTTCTCATTCATTAGCAGTATGGATGCATGGAGTCTTCTTTTACTCTGCAGGTTACAATCCATTACTTTCCTTACTTGCTTTCATGCTCAGATTTGGCCCGTGGGAGCTCCTCCGAGCTGGCTCCATGTCTTCAAAACATCGTAATTTGTTATTACTGTTATTACTTCCTTGATGTCTGACGCAAATTGTTCCAAGATCATTTTGTGCTCTCCATGTCCCAGACTTGAAATCAGCCATTCCCCAAGGAGCCCTGATTCTTTTTAGTATTTTGTTTGTCTGAGGAGAATGTGTCATATTTTGGCTCGTGAAATTAACTAATTTTAAGGAGTTCAGCTGTAGTACGAATAGGATGACCAACCAGCCTGGTTTGTCTGGGACTGTCTTGGGCTGGGCAAATTGTTAACTGAGAGTCGGAGAGCTCCTAGTGTAAACAAGGAACAAGCCTTATTTGAGTGTGCACTTAGCAAGGGAGGGACTGATGCTCACCAGTGACTTGCCCAGGGTCACACAGCCTCAGGACAACACCTGCACCTGATTCGGGCTGACTTGACTCAAACCTCACCAGCCCTACCCATACCTTCCTGTGGGGCAAGTCTGAGGAGGGAGGGAGAAAGACCATGGGGGTCCCTTGTAGAGACTGACCACAGGGCTTTGAACTTGGAGACAGGTGGTGGTGGAAGTAAGACCAGGGAAGGCTTCAGGCACATTCTGTTACAGGTAGGGACTCTCCTAGGTTCTGGGGGCAGAGGGTCTGTCACTATCCTTGTGGGCTTCCTTACTGGCAGAAGGGACAGTTCTGGATGGGAGCCTCGCTGTGTGATGGGGTGGGGTGGATCAGGAAAGGCTTCCCCGAGAAGACACCTGAGGGAGACTCAGGATGCTCAGGAATTGGCCAGCCCCTGCAGGAATAGGAGGCTTGCAAGGATAAGAGAAGTAGGGTGATCCTGGCAGCAGATAATGAGCCACCCCTTACTGAGCTCCGCCTGTGTCCCCAGCATTGCCAAGTATGTGACATACATCTTCTCATTCAATCCTCACAACACCCTGAGGGGTAGAAATGACACCACCTGTTTTACAAATGTGGAAAGGGAGGCTCAGGGCCAAATCCTAAGTATCACCTTTGACTTCCCACCCCCTCACCCCTTGGATCAGTCAGCAAAGATTGCCCTGCTTCAAAACAAACGTGGCAGGAGAGCCTCTTACCTTCCCCACCACCCCTCAACTCTGCCTGTGAAGCAGGCTATTTCCCTGACCCATTCACAGGATCCATGAAGGACCAAGACAGGGGTGCCTCATTTACTCAGTCCACCACTCTCAACTCCTCTCGGGAGGGAGCGCACGAGCAAATGAGGGCGGGAATTGGAGAGCATGAGCTCGGGAACTGGCCAGCTGCTCTGGCACTGGCGGGATCAAACTCCACTCACTCAGACTCATTGTGTTCCCTCCATTGTGAGAGGGAGCACACAGGTAAGTGGGTGCAGGAGCCAGGGTGAGCACTTTTAGGCACCAGCAGGAGCGATCTCCATGCAGGCCCCACCACAAGATCCAGGCAGGGGTGCCTGTGGCTCCCGAAGCCCCAGTGATCGTGTTACAGTCCTCTTGCAGCTCTGCCTTCCACAGACGACTTAAGTGCTAACAGCTCAGTGGGCTCTTTTGTATCTGCATTCGTGGCTCCCAAGCTCTTGTCCAGTGTCCAGGAGAAATGAGGTCGCATGAACAAATTGAATGACGATAAATTCGGGGCATTTTACTGGACAATGAAAGCGGCTCTAGTGGGAAGGGGAACTGGAAAAGGGACGGGCAGGTAATCTTCTCAAGTCTGTCTGTCTCTGGCCGGACTCTTCTCCAAAGTTACACCATCAAGCTGTCACTCTGAAGTCAAGCCGCTTCTCTCCAACGTCCAGCCGTAGTCCCCGACACGCGGCTGCTTCTCCTCTCTGCCAGCTGAGCCTGGGTTTTTTTGGTTTTTTTTTGAGACGAAGTCTCACTCTGTTGCCCAGGCTGGAGTGCAGTGGCATGATCTTGGCTCACTGCAACCTCCGCCTCAAGCCTGGGGTCTTTATAGGCAAAGGATGGGGCAAGGTGGGGCCGTGGGTGGTTTAGGAAAAGGTTCCCTTTGAGTGGGAAAACAGGGATATAAGTTCTCATTTTGGGCTATGGTTTCAGGCTTTTTGGCTTGATGGTGGGGCTTCCGCAGGGACCCACCCTTTTTGCCTGGAATTCTCTACCCCTGTCCCTCTCACCTGGACCATTACCATTACCCACTCATTGCCTCCTTGCCCCCACCTTCCCCTGGGCTTCTCTCACAGCAGGGCAGCCAAGAGTTTCCTTAGACCCAAGTCAGGTCTCATTCCCACTCTGCTCAAAACCCTCCCAGAGTCAAAGCCAAATCATCACAGCTACCTCCAAGGCCCTGCACGCTCAAGTGCGGCCCTTCCCTGACTTCTTCCTTCCCCGCTCCTCTTGTGTAGCTCTTGTAAACCAAAAAGTATCTGAGACAAGTCTTAATCAATTCAGAAAGTTTATTTTGCTAGGGTGGAGGATGTACCCATGACACAGCCTCAGGAGGTCCTGATGACATGTACGACGTACAGCTTGCTTTCATACATTTTTGGGAGACATAATATCAGAGACATTTGAACAAAAGCAACTCCATCTCAAACAAGGGCTGAGGAAAATAAGGCTGAGATCTTCTGGGCTGCATTCTCAGGAGGTTAGGCATTCTAAGTCACAGGATGAGACAGGAGTTTGGCACAAGCTATACAGGTCATAAAGAGCTTGCTAATAAAACAGGTTGCAGTAAAGAAGCCAGCCAAAACCCACCAAAACCAAGATGGCGATAAAAGTGACCTTTGGTCCACCTCACTGCTCATTATGTGCTAGTTATAAGGCGTTCGCATGCTAAAAGACACTTCCACCAGCACCATGACACTTTACAAATGCCGTGGCAACGTCAGGAAGTTACCCTATGTGGTCTAACAAGGGGATGAACCCTAGTTCTGAAAAGTGCCCACCCCTTTCCCAGAAAACTCATGGATAATCCATTCCTTGTTTAGCATATCATCAAGAAAAAACTGTAAGCATCCTTAGTCAAGCAGCCCGTGCCGCTGCTCTGCCTGTGGAGTAGCCACTCTGTATTCCTTTACTTTCTTAATCCACTTGCTTTCCCTTTACTCTTTGGACTCACCCAGAATTCTTTCTTGCATGAGGTTCAGGAACCGTCTCTTGGGGTCTGGATCGGAACCCCTTTCCAGTCACAGTAATACGTCAATCAATACATGTAAGATTTACATCAGTTCCATCTAGAAGGGTGGGACAACTTGAAGTGTGCAGGGGGTGGGGGGACTTCCAGGTCATAGGTAGATTTAAACATATTATGACTGCAATTGGTTCAAAGAGTTATTTATTATTAGTAGAAAGGAATATCTGGGTTATGATAAAGGGTTGTAAAGGCTGAGGTTTTATCATGCAGATGAAGCCTTTAAATAGCAGGCTTTAGAGATAATAGACTGTAGATATTTCTTTTTTTTTTTTTTGAGATGGAGTCTCGCTCTGTCACCCAGGCTGGAGTGCAGTGGCACGATCTTGGCTCACTGCGACCTCTGCCTCCCGGGTTCAAGCGATTCTCCTGCCTCAGCCTCCCGAGTAGCTGGGATTACATGTGCCTGCCACCGCGCCTGGCTAATTTTTGTACTTTTTGGTAGAGACGGGGTTTCACCATCTTGGCCAGGCTGGTCTCGAACTCCTGACCTCATGATCCACCCGCCTCAGCTCCTAAAGTGTTGGGATTACAGGCGTGAGCCCCCGTGCCCAGATAATTGTAAATATTTCTTATCAGATTTAAGGTTTGTGTTGTTGGTAATGCTGGGTACAATGAGGCATGTCCAACCCCCACTTCCCGTCATGGCCTGAACAGGTTAGTCTTTCATATTAAATTTTAGAGTGCCCTGGCTGAGGAGGAAGTCCATTCAGATGGTTGCAGGGCCTTCAACTTTCATTTTTGGTTACACACTCATGGCTGTTGACTCCCTTTCCCAGCTCTATTTCCCTCCCTCTGTTGCATTCTGTATGTTGTGCATATTCACCTTTGTGCATTTGTGTCCTTCTAGAATGTCAGCTCCAGGAGGGCAGGAGATTTGATGAGGCCTAGTGAGTCTTCGGGCCCATATCAGGGATGCCAGCCAAGGTCCCTCAGGAGTCAGGCTCTCAGTGAGAAGGAGAACTGGAAAAGGGATGCCCCACTTCCTGGACACAAGCCCCCTCCAGCAGGAAGGCGGGACGCATGGGAGAACAGAGGCTGCCTTGGCAGAGGTGGGAGGAAGAGGGACTTCAGGGATGTCAGGGAACAGCCAGTGTCTCCCTCTAGGAGAACTGGACGGCTTGCCAGGAGCCCCGCAACAACAGGAAGTGATATTCTCCCAACCAAGATGTAAATAAACAAAGGTTCCCCAGGGCCCAGGCAAAGGCTGGCAGTGTCCTCACACAGACACACCCAGGCTCAAACCTAACCTGGTGTGTGGTCACTTTGGCAGCTCAGCCTCCCCTTCCTCACTGCTCCCTGGAGAGCTCTGCCTACCCACGTAAGCCCCTTCTCCTCCCAGTCTCCTCTCTGCCCCTCACTGGCTGAAGAGCAAAGCCACCTCCCCAGTAGGTGACGACCTGCCAGGTGTATGTGGCTTGGACCACCCGCATGGTGAGTCATATGGCAGCCCCACACTTTCATGCTGTATGATGGACGTCCAAGGATCTTTGGCCCAGGTCAGGTGTGCTGGCTCGTGCCTGTAACCCCAGAACTTTGAGAGGCTGAGGCGGGTGAATCACCTGAGGTCAGGAGTTCAAGGCACCTGTAGTCCCAGCTACTCGGGAGGCTGAGGCAGGAGAATTGCTTGAACCCAGGAGATGGAGGTTGCAATGAGCCGAGATCATGCCACTGCACTCCAGCCTGGCACCTGGTGACAGAGCGAAACTCTGCCTCAAAAAAAAAAAAAAGAAGAAGAAGAAGAAGAAACACAAATGGCAAATAAGTGCCTGAAAAGATGCTCAATATCATTCGATCATTAGGGAAATGTAATGATTCCGAACAACACACATCAAAACCACAGTGGGATATCACCTCACTCCCACTGGTACAGTTATTTTTAAAATGGAAGTCACAAGTACTGTTGAGAATGTGGAGAAATTGGAACACTTGTGCCTTGTTAGTGGCAATGTAAAATGGTACAGCTGCTATATTAAAAAAAAAAAAAACATGGTGATTCTGCAAAAAGCCAAACAAAATTACCATATGACCCAGCAATTCCACTTCTAGGTACATCCTTGAAAGAATTGAAAGCAGAGGCTCATGCAGATACTTGTATAGCCATTTTCACAACAGCATTCAAAATAGTCAAAGGGGCAGAAACAACCAGCATATACCAACAGATAAATGGAAAAAGAAAATGTGCTACATTCATACAACGGAACAGTATGCAGCCACAAAAGGAATGAATTTCTGACACAACGTGGCTGAGCCTTGAAAACACTATGCGCAGATGGAACAATTGCTTTTCCCGAACCTGTCTGCTGTCTGCGCTGAGCCCACTGCAGCCCACGCAGCATGGAGCTCCCTGGAGAGCTGTGAGGCACCAGCAGCTCTTTCTCACCTCTTCATGCAAGTGTGCACGCACGCACACACAAATGCACACTCACACTTGCACTCCATCTGGACCCTCTTCCCTGAATTTACCCCTGGGCCACATTCATCCGTGCTTCTACATCTTTGTGTCTTTGGGGGCTTCTCTCTGGAGCATATTTTCCATGACTGGCAAACACCTGCTCCTTCAAGAAGCTGCCCACTGTCACCCTCTCTGTGCCATCTTCTGAGTCCTCCAGATGGCGTGCTACCCCTCCCAGGCTCCCGAGTGCATCAGAGTCAGCCACTGAAGTCTGTTCCATCTGCAACATGAACCCCGAGGGCTGGTCTGTGTCCTACTGCCCCCAGAAAAGGCTGGTGGACAGGATCTGAAGTCATATGGACCAGGGTTCAGATCTCCACTCACCGCAACCTCCACCTCCTGGGTTCAAGCAATTCTCCTGCCTCAGCCTCCCCAGTAGCTGGAAGCACAGGCATTTGCCACTAAGCCCTGCTAATTTTTGTATTTTTAGTGGAGACAGGGTTTCTCTATGTTGGTCAGGTTGGTCTCGAACTCCCGACCTCAGGTGATCCGCCTGCCTCAGCCTCCTAAAGTGCTGGAATTACAGACTTGAGCCACCGCACCCAGCCAGATTAATGTTTTTAAATCAAATTCTTGGCCAGGCTCGGTGACTCACGCCTGTAATGCCAGCACTTTGGGAGGCCGAGGCGGGCAGATCACCAGGTCAGGAGATCGAGACCATTCGGGCTAACATGGTGAAGCCCCGTCTCTACTGAAAATACAGAAAAACCTAGCCGGGCATGGTGGTGTGCACCTGTAGTCCCAGCTACTCGGGAGGCTGAGGCAGGAGAGTCGTTTGATCCTGGGAGGTAGAGGTGGCAGTGAGCCGAGATTGCACCACTGCACTCCAGCCTGGGGGACAGAGTGAGACGCCGTCTCAAAAAAAAAAAAAAATTCGGAGTTTGGCCCATTGTATCTGCAAATACTGTTCTGTCCCATTTTCTTTCTTTCTCTGCTCCTCTGAAATTTCCATTATATTTATGGTGGTACGCTTGACATTGTCTCACAGGGGCAGGATGTGGTACTGTTTTTATTTTTTCTTCAATCTTGTTTTCAGATTAAACAAGTTTTATCGATCTGTCCTTAAGTTTGCTGTTCATTCAGTCCAGCTTCTTAATCCTGCCTTCGATGCTGTCTTAGCCCTTTTGGTGCTGCTGTGACCTGAGGCTAGGTAATTTATAAACAGAAAGGTTTATCTGGCTTACCTCTGGTGGCTGGGAACTCCACAGTTGGCCAGTCCTGCTGCTTCAGCTCATGGGAGGAAATAGAAAGGGAAGCAGGCATGTGCAGAGACCAAACACAGGAAGGAAAACCCATTCCCAAGGTAACTAATCCAGTCCTGCAAGAGAGGACACCCTCCCTCAGATGGCAATAACCTATTCACTCTGTCCCCATGACCCAAATATCTCCCACTAGGCCCCATCTGCCAACTAGGAACTGCGATATGAGTCTTGGCGGGTACAAACGACATCCAAACTACAGCAGATACCTTTAGAAACCTTGAGAAAATGCTTCGTTTCAATTACTGTACTTTTCAATTCCTGAATTGGAATTTCTATTTATTTTTTTCATAACCTCCGTCTTTACTGGGGTTTTTTATTTGTTGATTCATTGCCATAATCCATTCTTTTGGTTATTTAAATATGAGTTTCTTTCGTTTTTTTGAACTTATTTGTAATAGCTGCTTTGCTTTGAAGCCTCTGTCTGGTGAATCCGATATCTGGGGACGATCAGACACAATTTCTATTGCTTTTTTTTTTTTTCTGAGGTTGGATCTTTGTATGTCTTGCAATGTTTTGTTGAATACTTGACATTTGAGACGTTGTATTGAAGCAACTCTGGATTCCAATTCCCCATTTTGCATACTATTGTTTTTGTTTGTGAACTCTGTCTCCTCAGCAATGTGTGGCTGCTTTCTTCTTATTTTTGTGTTTAAGCCCTGCTTCCTAGGTTTTGCCACCGTGACTTCATACATCAGTTTTCAGCTGGAGGTTAGTCAGACAACGCTCACAGCCAATTAGGCTTCTACACTGTGCTGATGGATCTGCAATTTGGCAAAGGAGCAGCTGCTAACCACAGGCTGCGTTCAAGTCTAGTCTAGCTTGTAGATTCCACTAGGATCTCTTGCGTCTTCTCTGCATACATAGTCATATTTACTTGGCCAGAGTTGCATGAGTGGCTTCAGCTCAACCCAATCTTTGTCCCACATGTGCTCATCTTCTGCTCAATGTGGCATATGTGAGAGTTTAATTCCCCTATTGCTATCTCATCGCCTGGGTCTCCCTACTAAAACCTTATCTATCCTTTTCGTCCATTTCTTGTTCAAAAGAAGTCTGAGTTTAGGCCAGGTGTGGCAGCTCACACCTGTAATCCCAGCACTTTGGGAGGCTTAGGTGCGCAGATCAGTTGAGGT
This sequence comes from Plecturocebus donacophilus, assembly GCA_004027715.1. Lineage (NCBI taxonomy): Eukaryota > Metazoa > Chordata > Mammalia > Primates > Pitheciidae > Plecturocebus > Plecturocebus donacophilus. The sequence goes on along the minus strand of PVKP010024187.1, from coordinate 11,230 downwards.
CAGGCGTTGAGACCAGCCTGGCCAACATGGAGAAAACCCCGTCTCTACTAAAAATACACAAATTAGCCAGGTGTGGTGGTGCGTCCCTGTAATCTCAGCTACTCCAGAGGCTGAGGCAGAATTGCTTGAACTGGGAGGTGGAGGTTGTAGTGAGTGGAGATGTCGTCACTGTACTCCAGCCTGGGCGACAGAGACTCTATCTCAAAAACACAAACAAAAGAAAGGGTTTGGTTTGACTTCAGGTTAGCAGAGCTGCTGGACATCCCTGATCGCTTGTCAGCGAGATCCAATTTAACTGACAATATTTAAATCAAGTGACATCCCTCTGGGAGTGTAATCAAAGTAATAGTTTCTTTCTCTGCCTCCACATTCATCAAATTACACAGTGTTGGGAAGTTACGACAGTTTCCCCAGGTAGGAACTTCACAGACTTTTGCTATCTGCACCCCAATTTAAACAATTTTTCCTTCCTTTCTTTTCATTTTTTTTCTTTTCTTCCCTCTTTCCTTTCCTTTCCTTTTTCCTTTCCCCTTTTCCTTCCCCTTTCCTCTTTCCTTTCCTTTCCCTCTTTCCGACACAGTTTTACTCTGTTGCCCAGGCTACAATACAGTGGTGTGATATTGACTCACTGCAACCTCCACCTCCTGGGCTCAAGCGATCCTACGGCTTCAGTCTCCCAAGCAGCTGGAACTACAGGTGCACACCACCACACCCGGTTAATTTTTGTATTTTTTGTAGAGAAAAGGTTTCACCATGTTGCCCAAGCCGGTCTCTGACTCCTGAGCTCAAGCAATCTGCCCCCCTCGGCCTCCTAAAGTGTTGGGATTACAAGCAAGAGACACTGTGTCTGGCCTAAGCAATTGTCACGAATGAACACTTCTCACTTTGATATACACATTTGGCAAATTTCCAGAGCACTGAAACTTTTTTTTAAACTGCCTTGATGGTTTTCTACAGATCACAGGTGCTTTGAGGGGAGAAGATTTGTGGATCTGCTAACTTCATCATGTCAAAACTCCAAATAGTATTTTTATTGCAAGAATTCTCTTCTACGGTTGCAGTGCTAGACACTGTCTATTTTCTTTTCTTTTCTTTGAGATGAAGTCTTGCTCTGTTGTCCAGACTGGAGTGCAGTGGTGCGATCTTGGCTCACTGCAACCTCCGCCTCCTTGGTTCAAGCGATTCTCCTGCCTCAGCTTGCCTAGTAGCTGGGATTGCAGGCACACGCCACCATACCCAGCTACTTTTTGTATTTTTAGTAGAGACAGGGTTTCGCCATGTTGGCCAGGCTGGTGTTGAACTCCTGACTGACCTCAGCATGCTATGAATGAAGAGACCCCCAAAACAGGTTTTGTGTGAGCAACATGGCTATTTATTCACCTGGGTGCAGGTGAGCTGAGTCTGAAAAGAGAGAGTCAGTGGAGAGCTGTGGGACAGGAGTTGGTTTTACAGGTTTGGAGTAGGCGATGGAGAGTTACAGACGTTACAGTTCAGGGAGGCTTTTTTGCAAGCTGAGTGGTGGTCCTGAGGTCTGGAGTCACGAGATTGACCAAGGTCGTTTACAAAGTCCAGTTGCTTATCAGTTGCTTATCAGTTGAGGCAGGAATAAGGAACAATAGAAGAATGTCTCCAAGTTAATTAGGCACCGTAGGGGTTGATCATTCTTCCCTTTTTGTGGTTTTCCAGTTACTTCAGATTTTCTAGTTCTAGGAATTCATCTGGAGTGTACGGGCAGGTCACAGAAGTTACCATGCCATCCATGGTGAGGTCAATTGGCCTAAAAGACCTTACATTCAGGTGATTTGCCCACCTTGGCCTCCTAAAGTGCTGAGATTACAGGTGTGAGCCATTGCACTCAGCCGACATTATCTATTTTCATTCACGATCCATTTCTACATTTATTTCCTTACTCCATGTGTTGTAAGGGCTGGATTAAAAGCTACATTTCCCTGGCCATGCAATCTGGGCTCACAGCAACCTCTACCTCCCAGACTTAAGTGATCCTCCCACCTCAGCCTCCTGAGTGGCTGAGACTACAGGGGCATGCCACCATGCCTGGCTAATTTTTGTATTTTTTTGTAGAGACAGAGTTTCAACATGTTGTCCAGACTCCTAGGCTCAAGGGATCCTCCCACCATGGTCTCCCAAAGTGCTAGGACTATAAGCGTGAACTACCCCCTGCCCACCAGCCCAGCCAATTAAACTTCATTCAAGTTCTTTTAAAAACCCTTTGTGTTTTAAAAGAAACCTTGAAACCAGCACAGTGGCTCATGCCTGTAATCCTAGCACTTTGGGAGGCTTGGTGGGTGGGTCACCTGAGGTCAAGAGTTTGAGACCAGCTTGGTGGTCTCAATATCACATGAATATCATATGAAAATCACATGAAATGCTTATTAACTACAGAAAGGATAAGCAAAATGTGGCATGTATGTTCCTATATAGGAGTACTTTGGCAAAAATAAAATTAAATACTGACCATTCCACAATATGTAAAAAAACCTAGAAAACATTATGATGTGGAAGAAGAAAAGACCATCTCTCTCATAATTCTATTTATATGAAATTTCCAGAAAAGTCAACATTTTAAAGACAACGGTGGCCAGGCATGGTGGCTCACGCCTGTAATCCTAGCACTTTGGGAGGCTGAGGTGGATGGATCACCTGAGGTCAGGAGTTCAAAAACCAGCCTGGCCATCATGGTGAAACCCCATCTTAAAAAAAAAAAAAAAGACAGTAGTTGCTTAGGGCTGAGGATGGGAGTGAGGACTTACAGCAAACAGGTCTTAAACTAATTTTTGGAGGTAATGAAAATGTTTTAAAACAGAAAATTGCACAACTCTATAAACTAACGAAAAGTAATTGAAATGCATGCTTGCAATGAGAGAATCTTGTTGTTTGTAAATTTTGCCTAACAAATTTCCACTTGGAAAAATGGAAGAAAGGAACACACCCTAATACCCACAGGTCTTCCTGGCTGGGCAGTAGCATGACTTTCTACTTTCTTTATCCAATAAATCTGGCTGCCTGCAATAGATTTCAAAAAAGGACATGAAGCTTCACCCCCTCTCTTCATGCCTTTGCAAAGTGATTTTGCAGCTCCTCCCTGTAAAAGCTGGAGTCTGTTGCTTCACACCTTGAATCTGGACTGCCTTCTTTACTTACTTTCACCAATAGGATGTGGCAAAAGTGATGTCGTGTTAGTTTTAAGCCTGAGCCTCAGGAGACTTTAAACCCTCCTACTCTCTTACAGAAACTGTTGCAGCTATTATAAACACAAGCCTGGGTTAGTCTGTTAGATGATGAGAAGCACTTGGTGCATCACCTACAGCACCCCAGTAGATTGACAGCCATGGGAGTGAGGTTATCCTGGACCATCCAGCTGACGCAGGTGCATGACCATGTGCAGCCGAAGTCAGCCCATCCTGGTCCAGATTAATAGAACTATGCAGTCAATCTATGGACACATGGCTAAAAACACTCTTGTTGGCTGAGTGTGGTAGCTCACACCTGTAATCCCAACACTTTGGGAGGCCGAGGTGGATGAATCACCTGAGGTCGGAGTTCGAGACCAGCCTGGGCTGACATGGTCAAACACCATCTCTAAAAAAAAAATAAATAAATAAATAAAAATATATATATATATATATAAACTACTCTTGTTATTCTAATGAATTAGTTTGGAGGTGAACGGTTATGCAGCCATAGCTAACTAATAATATATTGACCCTGGTTTGCTCATTGGGAGGCTCTCCTCTGTCCATTGATCTCTAGGTCATGTCTAAGTTGGACAATGAGTAGGATGACTCTTCCAGGGATAGCCCTTCTCTACTAGTCTGCTCTTGGTGTTGGTTTCAGTATCATAGAATTGCCTGATTGTAGGATTTGGCAAACTATGGCTCATGGGTAACATCCAGGCTGCTGCCTGTTTTTGTAAATAAAGTTTTATCGAAATATTGGTGGATCACTTGAGGTCAGGAGTTCGAGACCAGCCTGGCCAACATGATGAAACCCCATCTCTAATAAAAATACAAAAATTAGCTGGGTGTGGTGGCAGATGCCTGTAGTCTCAGCTACCCAGGAAGCTGAGACAGGAGAATCACTTGAACTCAGGAGGCAGAGGTTGCAGTGAGCCAAGGTCGTACCACTGCATTCCATGTTGGGTGGCAGAGTGAGACTCCGTCAAAAAAAAGAAAAAGAATATAGTTGCTGTGGTTTGAATGTCTCACCACAAATTCATATGTTGAAATTTAGTCCCCCGCATGATAGTATTAAAAGATGGGGTCTTTACGTCCTGAGGACTCTGCCCTCATAAATGACATTAATGCCCTTATAAAGGAGGCTTGAGAAAGCTCTTTTGCCTTTCTGCCAAGTGAGGATGCATAGAAAGTGCCATCTATGAGTAACAGGCCCTCACCAGACACTGACTCTGCAGGTGCCTTAATCTTGGACTTTCCATCCTCCTGAACTGTGAGCAATAAATCTCTGTTGTTTATAAATTACTTCGTCTAAGGTGTTCTATTACAGCAGTCCAAGTGGACTGAGACAACAATCATGATTATTGTTTCTTTTGTCTGTGCCTGCTTTCCTCCTGAGAGAGTTCAGTGGTTGTGACAGACAATGCACAGCCTGCAAAGCTTAAAATATTTACTATCTGGCCCTTTACGGAAAAAGTTTGCTGACCCTTGCTCTGTAGGATAATGATCACAGAAATTTCTCTCAAAATACAAGTTCCTTTCAAACCTACAAATCATATAAACCATCTGGATTTGTTGAAGAGCTAACAACCTTAGTCGAAAAGCTTACTGAGGTCAGGCTCAGTGGCTCATGCCTATAATCCCAGCACTTTGGGAGAGGTGGGCTGATCACAAGGTGAGGAGTTTGAGATCAGCCTGGGCGATATGGTGAAACCCCATCTTTACTAAAAATACAAAAATTAGGTCAGGCACAGTGGCTCACGCGTGTAATCCCAGCACTTTGGGAGGCCAAAGTGGGCAGATCACGAGGTCAGGAGTTCAAGACCAGCCTAGCCAACATGGCGAAACCCCGTCTCTAATAAAAATACCAAAATTAGCTAGATGTGGTGACGCACACCTGTAATCCCAGCTACTCCGGAGGTTGAGGCAAGAGAATCACTCAAACTCAGGAGGTGAAGGTTGCAGTGAGCTGAGATCATGCCACTGCACTCCAGCCTGGGCAACAGGGCAAGACTCAGTCTCAAAAAAAAAGCTTACTGAGTCTTAGATTATGAAGCTGGGAACCTAGCAATCTCCTCTATCCTAGCAACAGGATACTCTTACTTTAGCTGTTGCTTTAATAGCCTTGGTTTAGCATATCTCATAGTGGCCTTGCAAAGAAGGCACCAACTAGTCAGCATTGCTCCCAAACTGCATCCTCACGTTCCTCACAATCAAGGTTATTGTCCTCTTTCTCAACAAGTAGGTACTTTAGGAGTCTGGAGGATGAGGCTTCCTTCTTGTCTCAATTTTAAACTGCAGTACTGGTTTCTACCACACTGCCAGAGATATTGCTATCACCTTGAGGTGGAGACATCAGCTTTTTCAACTATCCCAATTAGAGTGCTTCTAGCTCAGTGCTTCTAGCTCAGCTAAATGACTCTCCCAGTGGCAGCATTTGTGGAATATTTCAACATCAGGGCTGCCTGAGCTGATGGATAATAGCTGGGGTAAACAATAGGCTAACCATCAAGGTTAAAATGAAAAGTTGAGGAATGTGCTGTCCATGGGACCTTGAAAAGCACCAACAGATTCCTGAAGATCTGGGAGGCCATGTGTATGCCCAGGGCTGTATGCAGCCATGTACAGGCTCAGGGAAGACATGAGAAGGTCTCACTTCTGACTGAATATGAGGGTAGGCACAAGCAGGAAGTGAAGGCTAAGGCAGAGATTAAACTTACTGGCTGAGTGGTGAAGGTATTTCCCGATGTACATATAGAACTCCCTGGCAAAGACTTGGAGACTTATTGGTTCCAGGCATTTACAGAACTATCTGTCAAATCATTACTTGACCACTGTGATGGTTAGTTTTCTGTGTCTACTTGGCTAGGTTATAGTACCCAGTTACTCAATCAAACACTAATTTAGGTATTGCTGTGAAGGTACTTTGTAGTTATGGTTAATACCTACAACCAGTTGACGTTAAGTAAAGGAGATTATTTTCCATACTGTGGGTGAGTGTCATCTAACCAGTTAAAAGGCCTTAAAACAAAATTTGTTTCCCTGAAGAAGAAATTCTGCTATAAGACCACAGCATTAACTCTTGCCCAAGATTTTCCAGCCTGCCAGCCTGCCCTATAAAATTCAGCATAAGTCAGTAGCAAAAGCCAATTCGGTGAAGTAAATATTTTTATCTATCTATCTATCTATCTGTCTGTCTACCATCTACTTATTTACGTATCTTATCTAGCCTACTGGTTCTGTTTCTCTGGAGAATCCTGACTGATATAGATTTTGGTACCAAGAGTATGTCTAGAGGTATCTAGAGGAACAGAATTTTATGGATGATCTACCTTCCTTCCTTCCTTCCTTTCCTATTTTTCTTTTTTCTTTTAGATAGTCTCACTTTGTGCAGCGGCATGATCTTGGCTCACTGCAACCTCTGCCTCCCAGGTTCAAGTGATTCTCCTGTCTCAGGCTCCTGAGTAGCTGGGACTATAGGTGCATGCTACCATGCCTGGCTAATTTTTGTATTTTAAGTAGAGATGGGTGGGGGGGGTGGGTTCATCATGTTGACCAGGCTGGTCTCGAACTCCTGACCTCAAGTGATTAACCTGCCTTGGCCTCCCAAAGTGCTGGGATTATAGGCGTGAGCCACTATGCCCGGCCTTAAAGATAAGCTTTCTTAATTAGCTCTAGGGTTTCTGGAATTGGCTCTCAATCTGATTATATTGAAGACACTGATGATTCTCTTTCTGGCAGTAAAGACAACACTGATAATTCATGGCATGATCTGGTAATACATATATAACAAATATCACCCATTGATACTCCTAATAAAATATTTATAGGAGTTAAGGTTCTGGGTGACCATTATATGATATCTTGGAACATTTTAGTCAAGCTAACTGCTGTGATTTGATGTGTCCCCTAATGTTCATAATTGGAAACTTGATCCCCAATCTGGCAGTGTTAGGAGTTGGGGTCTACTGAGAGGTGGTTAGGCCGTGAGGGCAGAGTGAGTGAATTAATGCTATTATCCCAGGAGTGGATATGTTATATAAGAGGGAGTTCAGCTGCCATTTATGCTCTCTCTTCCTCTTCTGCTTTCTGCCATGAGAAGATGCTGCAGCAAGAAGGTCCTTGTTAGATGCCAGCCACTAAATCTTGAACTTCCCAACTCCAGAACCATGAGCCAATACATTTCTGTTATTATAAATTACTCAGTCTCAGGTATTATGTTATAGCAGCACAAAATTGACAAAAACACTAGCAAATATAATGACATTGGCTGGTTGCTCCTAATTGCATGAGAAAAGTGGGGAAAGAAAAAAAGGAGCCTTAGGGATTTGAATTCCCAGCTCAAGCTCTGTATATATGACCTAAAAGCTTCAATGTCTGCTCTAGCAAAAACCCTTATCTTCTGTAGCCAGAGATGAGATTGCTAAAAGTCAAACCCAGAGTCTTCTCCTGCAATCAGCTGAGTTACAAAGCAAACTAATTTCCCAGTCCTCCATGGTGTCCAATGCTAAAGTGAAAGCATTGATTGGGAAGGAATGGGATCCTGAAAATTGAGATGGTGCTATGGTTTGGATGTTTGTTCCTTCCAAATCTCATAATAAAATTCGATCAAAATGTTGGAAGCGGGACATAATGAGAGGTGTTTGGGTCATGGGGGTGAATGCCTCATGAACAGAGTAATGCCCTCCCTTGTGAGTGAATGAGTTCTCACTCTATAAGTTCCTGCAAGAGCTGGTTGTTAAAAAGAGACTGGCACCTCTTTCTCCTCTGTTTCCTCTTCTTTTGCCATGTGCTCTCTGCACTCATGGGCTTCCCTTTGCCTTCTGCCATGAATGGAAGCAGCCTGAGACCCATCGGCAGAAGATGATGCCAAATCTTGAATTTTCCAACCAGCAGAACTATGATCCAAGTAAATCTTTTTTCTTTATAAATTACCTAGCTTCAGGTATTGCTTTATAGCAACACTAAATGCTCTAAGACAGATGGAGACATATGGGGAGATCTGGATGAAGCTGGGGACATTAAATTTCTAAATTCGGATGTGTTTTCTTTGCCAGTCGAAGCTGTTCCACCCACATCTGAGGAGATTAATTCTGCTTTGTTTGAGAAAACTGTAATGGCTCCCTAAGAAAATCGCCTTACAAAACACTGCTAATTTTCCTCAGAACCCACTCACCACCCGTCTCTGCATCTATACCTACAACTAGAGTCAACTCTAAGCAGGCCTTGAAAGATGAGGCGTAAAGTATGACCCACACGGAGGTGCGTTACACTCCAAATGAACTGCATGATTTTTCCAGAGTATACAGACAGAAATCTGGACACTATGTGTGGGAATGAATATCAATGGTGCAAGATAATGAAGGAAGGAATATAAAGTCGGATTGGGTGAATGTATTGCCACAAAACAGAGATTCTGGAGTCAGTGTTGTGGCTCAAACGGATGGAAAGAGCTCCAACAGTCTGGCCGGTTGGTTGGCTGAAACATGAACCACAAGGTGGCCTGTGCTAAATGAAGCTGAAGTGTCAGAACTGCCTTGGTATATTCTAGTAGAAGGTATCCAGAGGCTTAGGGAGACTGGAATGGTAGAGTGGATTTATTTATTGTATTTTTTTTTAATTTTTTGAGTTGGAGTCTCACTCTGTCACACAGGCTGGAGTGCAATGGCACCATCTCGGCTCACTGCAACCTCCGCCTCCTGGGTTCAAGCAATTCTTCTGCCTCAGTTTCCTGAGTAGCTGGGATTACAAGCGCTCATTATCATGCCTGGTGAATTTTTGTATTTTTATTAGAGATGGAGTTTCACCATGTTGGTCGTGGCTGGTCTCAAACTCCTGACCTTGTGATCTGCCTGCCTTGGCCTCCCAAAGTGCTGGGATTACAGGCATGAGCCACCATGTCTGGCCGGTAGAGTGGATTTTTTATGTAAGACTGGCTTCTCCACCCCTGGTGGGTTTAGAGAACATACCTTTCACCATGATTGTGAGAAATAAATTTGTAAGGAGTCCCAAGCATCTTTGAAAAACTATGTGGTTGCTTTTATCTGTAGGTAAAAATTGCAGTGGGAAGTGCTCCTACTGAATTGGGAAACCTAAATCCTCTTAGGTAATTGGATCCCAGGGTGGCAGGAGCCAAGGGGAAGCACTGAATTGCCAAAGGCAAAGTGGGTGAGGTTGCTATAATGAACAGCAGAATCAAAGCAGCAATCAGAATAGTCTGACTCACTCAAACCTGTGATGTTGGCTAGTTGATCATGCTGTTGCTAGAAGTGAAACAGACAGGAAGTCTACTACCTTCTTATTTGATCTGTGTAAGCAAAAGAGTTCTAGGTCAGGTAAACAGAAGTCTAACTTGAATTACCAGGGCAGAGATTCATGGTCCCTCAACTAATTCCCAGACTTGAGCCAGTTTACAGACTGAACCCTTTGAATGAAGAGAATCGAGGTCACCTTGAGGAAGGACTCCACTACATTGTCAAAAATTTAAATGGTTTATCTTTCTTCCAGCCTTTTGTCAGGGTGACTGCATTATGGGAAAGGAAATAATCAGACTTTTGTGAATTGCTGGGCACTAGCTCTGAAGTGACATGAATTCCAGGAGACCTAAAATGTCACTGTTGCCCATTAGTCTGAGTAGAGTTTTGTGGAGGTTAGGTGATCAATGGAATTTTAGCTCAGGTCCTTCTTATAGTGGGTCCAGTGGGTTGCTGAACTCATCCTGTGGTTCGTTTCTCCAGTTCTAGAATGCATAACATTGGACTAGACATACACAGCACCTGGAAGAATTCCCACATTAATTCCCTGACCTGTAGAGTGGGGGCTACTATGGTGGGAAAGGCCAGGCGGAAGCCACTAGAATTATCTCTAACCAGGAAAATAGTAAGCCAAAAGTAGTACTGTATCCCTGGAGGGATTGCAGAGATTAGTGCCTCCACCAAGGACTTGAAAGATGCAGGGGTGGTGATTCCCATATCAACCCCCATTCAAATCACTTCTTTGGCCAGTGCAGAAGACAGATGGGGCTTGGAGAATGACAGTGGATTATCTTAAGTTTTGTTGTTAATTCTAATTGCAGTTGTTGTTCCAGATATGTTTTTGTTGCTTGAGCAAATTAACACATCCACTGACACTTGGTATGCAGCTATTGATCTGTCAAATGTGTGGGGTTTTTTCCCCTCAATAGCTGCTCACGAAGACCACCAGAAGCAGTTCATTTTCAGTTGGCAAGGCCAGAAATACACCTTCACTATGCCACCTCAGGGCATATCACCTCTCCAGCTCTATGTCCCTCTTGCTCCTGGTGCCACCTGCCTAGGTCTAAGGAGTCTTGTGCAGAAAGTCTCTAATGGTCATCACTGGGACAGCTTTTCCATGCTCTGCTGTCTGTCACGTGGCCATGTCTTCCACCCTAAGGTATCTTGGTACATTGTGGGCAGATCTCTGCTGACAGTCATGCTGATAACCAAATGGTACTTATGGCTTAGGACAATTGCTATTTTTACCAAAACGCCAGGGGTTCAGTCTAGGTCCTGCTGCTCACCACACAGGGAGCCAACCACTGAGATGACAAGTATTGCCCAGGAAGAAAGCTTTAATCGGGTCCTGCAGCAGAGGAGATGGGAACTCAGTCTCAAATCCATCTTTCTGACTGACTAAAACCAGGGGTTTATATAGCAGGCAAGAAATGTACCAATGTGTAAGAAAACAGGAACTTGGGAAAGGCAAAGAAGCAATCATGGTGAATGAGGCCTCCCTCATCTGGTGTCCCTCATACTCCCAGGCTGGAGTACAAGGGTGTGATCTCTCTCGGCTCACTGTGACCTCTGCCTCCCAGACTCAAGCAATTCTCCTTTCTCAGCTCCTGAGTAGCTGGGACTGTGGGTGCAAACAACAGCACCTGGTTAATTTTGTGTATGTGTGTGTGTATTTTTAGTAGAGGTGGGGTTTCACCATGTTGGTCAGGCTATTTTTGAACTCCTCAAGTGATCCGCCTGCCTTGGCCTCTTAAAGTGTTGAGATTACAAGTGTGAGCCACC
>PVKP010024186.1:0-35331 GCA_004027715.1 Plecturocebus donacophilus | reverse complement strand
GCCATATCTGCAACAGAAAGTATCCCAAACCCCAGTAACACCATAGCTCTTACAGACTTGTAAAGGTACCACCTTTGTGGTCTTGGATAAGATCCAGAAAAATTCTCTGGATTACCAAGAGGAGACTCTCATTCTCTTCCTTTACATTTTCCCAAACAAGTGGAGTTTTTCTCTCTGTGCTGAGATGCCTGGAGCTGGGTGAAGAATGACATAAGCATCCCTGTGCCCACCACCACTGGCACCATTCTGGGTCAGAGCTGAAGCCAGCACAATACTGGGTCTCATCCATGGCCCACAATAACCACTGTCTAACTATCACCTACGTTCACTCAGGGCCCTAGGGCTCTACAATGAACAGACAGCAAAGCCAACCAGGCTTGTATCATACCCTTCAGGGTAGAGAGTTCCCCAACTCTTGGGCAGATCCAAAGATGCTGTCCAGAAGCCAGGGCCTGAAATCAGAAACCTTAGGAATCTATTTTGTGCTCTACCATAGCTGAGCTGGTACCCAAGCCATACTGTTGCACTGAGAATTAAGTTTCTAACACATGAGTTTGGGAGATGCACTCAGACTTTAGCACTGCTTTTGTAACAAATATATTATAACATGCTATTCTGAAATAAAATTAATCTATAATACAATCTATTACATGAACACATACATTTTAAATTCAATACAATATTTGCTATGTAACTGTAATATAAAAGGAAAATTGATAACAATTTTTTTTTTGAGATGGAGTTTCACACGTTGCCCACGGCAGAGTGCAATGGTGTGACCTCCAATCACTGCAACGTCCACCTCCTGGGTTCAAGGGATTCTCCTGCCTCAGCCTCCCAAATAGCTGGGATTACAGGTGCCCACCACCCCACCTGGCTAATTTTTTGTATTTTTAGTAGAGGCAGCATTTCACTATTTTCGTCAAGCTGGTCTGAAACTCCCACCCGCCTTGTCCTCCCAAAGTACTGAGGTTACAGGCTTGAGCCACTATGCCTCACCAACAATAAAATTTTATAGCAAATTAAAACATATGAGCAGTCAGAGATGACCACACTAGTAGATATGATGCAGTAGTCAGATACTTGCCACATTATGTAGAACTGCCTCAAAAGCACCAGCTATAAATGCTAACAGGCAGCATTGCCATCAGTGAATTAATATTCCAAAAAGGTGAACAGCTTCTAATAAATCTACATTCCACACAAAACAAGGTATACTCTTTGTACACTTTACAAAGTAATTACGTATACACAGTAATTATATTCCTGGAAAAAAATAGCATAAATTAAAACATCCAAAAATACTGAATTTTTATATAAGAACTAGAGTAAAGCTGTAGGTTCTCATAACAGATTTTTCACCTATGTGAATGCACTTAGAACACTTGACAGTTATATGGAATGAAGGACAATTATTTATTGTATTAGATTGTTCCACATGTTCCAAGATATATTGCATCTCTGACTCTAGCCAAATAAATGTCCATAGCAACTTTCATATCATTGTGACAATAGTAACATACCTCCTGGATTTTCAAATTGCCCCCAGGGAGTGGTAACGCCCCACCTAAAAATCTTTTTTCTAGAGAATTAGAAAGGAAAGAGATATTGTCTACCCTCTCATGTGCCTTCCTTTCTCTATAGTCCTATGATGTTTTCACAGAGAAGAAAGGGAGAGAATACCTTTTGCAGCAAGGTTGCAGTTCCTTCATGTTGGTCTTTGCTACTGACCAGCCTCATTTGTTTATATGCTTGACCTGGTTGGATAAAATGCTAAACTGTCCCCATTACAGAGGAACTCTACTCATCATCTCCTCCAGGCATTGGAAAAATTTTGGTGACTAGACTATTCTTACAAGTTGCCCCTCCACCTGGTGGACTCACACAAAACTCATTTCATGTCCTGTGGTGAAGTCCTTGGTAGGTCTACAGCTCCAAGTATTCAGATTTCCAAAAAAAGAATAAGATAAATTCATGATATCATAATCCCAAGGCATCCTAGGGTAAAATTGAATCAAAATGAAATTTACATTTTGATTTTAAATGTAATTTTGATTTTTTTCTTGAAAAAATAGTGAGATTCTTATTTTCATTGTGTTGTTTTTTTTTTCTTTTCTAACATCTAGCAATGATGAGGATACAAGGAAAAACAAAAATTTGTTGACATAGATTTAATTTTTTTTACCTAGTATATTATTTTCAGAAAAAAAGTTGAAAGAGGAGAGCAGAATATCAAAAAAATGTATTTTTCCCTTTTTCCTACTTAGGGATTTATGCTTAAACTTTATTAGAAACATAATAAAATTTTAAAGGTGCTCCAATAAAGAAAGCATGGGCTGTCAGGTCAGAGACCTGATGCTGAATCTCACGTTTACTATTTTGCTGATTTGTGAACCAAAGACAGCTACTCAAACCCATGAGCCTTGGTTATCTTATCTCTAAATTATGCATGTTTTAGTCCATTTATGCTGCTATAGTACAATACTGGAGACTGGGTAAGTTTGTATAAAGAAATGAACTTTATTCCTCACAGTTCTAGAGGCTGGGAAGTCCAAGTAACTGACAAATGTGGTGTCTGATGAAGGCTTCTCTTTGCTTCCAAGATGCCACTTGCTGCAACTTCTGGAGGGGACAAAAAGCTGATTCTTCACATGGAGAAAGGGACAGAAAAGAAAAAAAACAGCCCATGTTGAATGCTGTATGAAGCTTCTTTTATAAAGGCCTTAATCCCATTCATGGGAAAGGAGTCATGACCTAATCACCTCCTAAGAGCCCAACCTCTTAATATTATTGCATTACAGATTAAGCTTCAACATGAATTTTGGGACATATTCAAGCCAAGTAGTATAATAGTACTTATGTCATAGGGCTACTGTGAGAAGTAAGTAAGGTAAAGAATTTAAAGTATCCTTGTGGTAGATGGAATAATTGGCCTCAGTCTCTCATCCCCTTCACCTATCTACACCTTTACCATGTCCTCAATATGGGTAGAGTGTATTTCCCTGTAGGTGGACTTTGGGCTTGTCTATAATTGGCTTTGGTCAAGTGACATTTGGGTAAACATGACAGATATGCCAGTTCTGAACCTAGATCCTCAGAGATCTTGTATATTTATCTTTGCTTTCTTGCACTCCTGCCATTGTCATGAGAAAAGTTTACCTCAACCAGCTTACTAGTTGGGGTAAAGAGGAGGGAGGTAAGAAGGTAAAGGAAAAGGAGAGATATAAGAATACAATTGCACTTGCCACATCGCTGATCTCCAGCTTGAAGTAGAGCTGCCCAGTACAGCCCAGCCTGAATCAGCAGAACCACCATAACTGACCAGTAGATCCATGAGAATAAATGACTATTTCAAGCCACCTGGTGTTGGGATAATTTGTTATACAGTTATATTACATCATGAGCTAAATAATACAGTGTCCAAAACTGTAGCAGACACAGTATAGTTATTTGATAAATATTCGTTCTCGAATAATATAATAATAGGTCATTTGACATTTTGATTTGCACACCAATAACACAGGAAAAATTACTTTTATTTTATGTGATTTATTCTGAAAGCCAATTACTAATGTAAGTTTGTGAAATAAAATACTAAATAAAAATTGAAAGATGACAACTTAAGGTTCTTAATCTTGTCTGGTCAGAGTCAATGTCTTTTCAATGACTCCTAACTATTATGCTGCTCACTAACCCATTGGGCTAAAAAAAAACAGTATGAGCATATATGGAATAAAATAAATTCATACTGATATTTTAGAAAATACTCATTAGGAGGGTGGTATGTAGTTTGAGGGATTTGGATGCAGATCTCCAATATGTTTTACATACACCCTTTAAAATACAACAGCTAGTGAAACATATTGTATATATTTCCCACCCAAGTGGAATGTGAATCACAAGTGGCAAGTGATAGATTCATATTTCATTAATATAATCCTCAGCACAACTCAGTATTCTTAAAAATAATCCTTACAATTTAAATGCCTGATACCTGAACACTTGGAGTGCTCTTTTGCTTGGTTCTCAGCTTTATCCATTCTACCAAGAAATACAATGAAAAAGAAATCATGCCAGGTCTCAGGTTTCCTCTGAGATTCAGAAGAAGATAAATTTCTCATGAACCCTCACTGAAAATGTTCTTCCATTTGGTGTCTAAAAATGCTTCAGACAAATATCCTCACTTCAGACTCAGAGGGAAAGTCATTACTTTTGCCTTTGAAGATTTTCTTTAGTGACAGAAGTATGCATATTTGGACAAATAAAAATCAAAGAAAGTACTTGTGGGAAAAAATCTCTAGCATCTGCATTTATTTGGCTGATTTCCTATCAGAAACTCTAAACCAGAGACAGCTATGATTCTTAAGTGTCCTGTAACAGCTTTGCAATAAGTAAAATCTTTACCTAGTTCTATCCAACTCTTCCTCTGAAAATTAAGTTATTATTTCCATGTCTACATATTACATTCATTAAGTTGTAATATTTAACTTCTGAATTAATATGTACTATTCAAAGAGTGTTCTCTGTCCTCCCAAATGTTAGATACCTATAATAAAGGTGTGGGGTTCATCCATTCAAAATGTTTTTTTCCCTTTTCACTTACATACTATAGTTGAATAATAAATGCATTCATTCATTTGACAAGTATTGTGCACACAGCTGTCATGTGCCATGCATTACGTTAGATGCAAGGAAGCTACATCACTAGGGAGTATCATGGTGGGGGGTGTGTTCATTAATAAAAAATCAGGAAAATACATATAAATTTAAGCCTCTAACAATTACTGTCAAAGACGTTTGAACCAGAGTAACTCCATCTTAAGTGAGGGCTAGAAAAATGAGACTGGGACTTTATGGACTACATTACTAGAAAATTAGGTATTCCTAGCCTCTAGATGTTTGCAGTTAAGGGGACAAATGAATAATGTTTACTGAACAGACTCAGACTTGGAAGTGTCCTGATATCCCTATATCTCGAGAACAGAAGTGTTCCAAATTTTGCTTTAAATATAATAATATCTATTCTTGCAAAACATAGTAATTAAGAAAAGTAATCCTTTCTCACAAACCCTGTAACAGAGCACATCTGCCCATGATCTTTTTAAATCCTACATATAAACGAGCATTGTACCTAGGGTGGACATATTTCTTCTCTTACTTTTGGTAATGCCCTACTCTGTCTATGGAGTAGCTGGACTTTCACCACTTTACTTTTTTAACAAACTTGCTTTTGCTCTGCACTGTGGACTCGCCCTGAATTATTTCTTTTGTGAGATCCAAGAACCCTCTCTTGGGGTCTGGATTGGGACTCTCTTCTTGTAACACTACTAGTAAGAAAGGTGAATGGTAATGATGGAGTGTATAATAAGGGCCTGGGAGTATGGGAAATGCTTCCATGTGGGAATGATAATGAAGTTAATATGTAAGAAAGTGACAAAAGTTATCCAAGAAAAATGTTGAACAAAGGGGCATTTCCAGGTAGACAGAGCAGCATATGCAAAATTTAAGTAACTGAATGAAGAAAACCCATGTGAATGGAACAGGAGTATTAGGGAGAGATGTGGCATAACATGAGGCAGGAAACTGACTAGTAGATTATGGGGCTGAAAATTTCCATGCTGGGTGTGGTCCTCCAGATTTGCCCTATTTTCTTCTCCACCAAGGGGAACTTTAAGAACTCCATCAATAGCTTCACTGCCCTCCAGTTTCCAGGTTTGGTGCCTTAGCTAACGGGAGACACTGTCAGGAAACTGGATGTTGAAATGAGAGTGAGGGAATAATGTATGCCTCTACCTCTTTCTCTGCTGTGCCCTGTGTTAGCAGTGGCTGTGCCTGTCTATTTAAGGCAGGTCATGTATGATGGCCCTCTGCTCACATTCTCTCTCTGTCTGTCTCTCTCTCATTCTCTCTCTTTCTCCCTCTCTTTCATTTCCAGTAATGTTCCCTTCCTTTGCCTCTTTACTGCTGGGAGGTGATAACTCCCTACTGTTGCTAACCACAGGTGCTTTACATCCTCTGTTGCTTTCTCTTAACCCAGCCACATTTTTTAAAACAGTCTTGTTTATTAAGCCCTTCTTAATTATTCACTTGAGTGTGTCATCTGTTTTCTGCTCACTGTTTGACTGCTAAGCATTATAAACTATATATTCAAAATTGGTATTTCATCCTAGCAACAGTGGAATAAGAGTTCTTAAATACATGTGTATACAAGCTCACACATGTATGTGTGCACACAGGCACACACACCTACAGGAAGTAAAAAAGGTAAGTTGCTATTCTGATTCACACATTAAAATGATCAGTTTGGCTGCAAAATATAAACTGGATTGGAAGGGACAAGAATGGATACTTATTGTTACTGTAGTTTAAGCAAGACACAACTCTAGCTTGGATAGGAAAATAATGGTGGAAATACAGTGAAGTTGGTGAGTTCAAGGTGGGGAGAAAGGCTTCGAGGGTGAACTCTAATGTTTTGTTTATGCAGTCTGATGGAAAGCAGTATCATTGATTAAACTAGAACACCTGGAAAAAATCCAGGTTTGCAGATGGCAACCAGGCATGTGTTTTTAGACATGTTGAATTTGATGTGACTTTGTTATATCCAAGTGGAAATGTGAAACAGATACTTGATTTCACAGATCTGAAACTCTAAGGGAAGTTTAGGACTTGGGGATTTTTATTTGGGAGTTTTTGACATCTGATGATGATTAAAACTGTGGTTGTGTGTGACGTTTCCTACAGGGTGAGAATAAGGATCAGGCCTAGTCCTAAGGAACTCTAACACATACAGGCCGGTTAAAGGAAAGCAAACTTGGGAAGACAATGAGAAGCAGCAGAAACTCACAGGGCATGACTGACCTCATGACAACGCAGTGGTGTACAAGACAGGGAAACAGTATATATAGACAACAGTGAGAATCATACATAGACTCTGGTCTACTGAAAATATGTGAAAGAATACTCTTTTTTCTATATCATCATAGCCCCTTGCTTTTTTAGAGAACAAATGCTGCATCTTAAAGAAGGTTGTTTTCTATGCCTCAAAATATTTTACTGTTATTAGGTCCCTATATGGACCCTTTCTGGAGTCTGTCCTTCTCTTCAATGGAAGACAGGTTTCATGGTTCTTACCTGTAAAGAAGTTCAGTGCTTTATACTCTTGTTTCTGTTTATTACTGCTTACCCCAAGCACAATTGATAAACTAGATTCAGCACTAGGAACTTGGATTCCAGCTCTCCGAGATTTTATTCTAGCAAACTTGCACATGAAGAAAAAAGAAAACCCACACACAGAGGTTAGGTGTCTCTCTCGAGGTCACATACTTAGTAAATAGCACAGTCGGATTTAAATTGACGAATTTTGTCTGTTCTGTTTTGTTTGAGATGGAGTCACCCAGTCTGGAGTGCAGTGGTGCTATCTCAGCTCAGTGCAATCTTCACCTCCCGGGTTCAAGCAATTCTCCTGCCTCAGCCTCCCCAGTAGCTGGGATTACAGGTGCCAGCCACCATATCTGGCTAATTTTTGTAGTTTTATTAGAGATGGGGTTTCACCATGTTTGCCAGGCTGGTCTTGAACTCCTGACTTCAGGTGATCCAGCAGCCTCAGCCTCCCAAAGTGCTGGGATGACAGGCATGAGCCACCACACCTGGCCTGATGCTTTTTGATTTCCAAATTTCCTCTCATATGACACATGAAGGCAGCATCACAACTACTCAATGACACTCTTTCCTTAACCTCCATATTCCAAGCTAGATGTAAAAACACAAAGATCACTTAATCAGGAGAAAGAATACATCTGTAAAGCTCAAAAATCAAAAACTCTAAAATTATAAATTCATTAATGCAAGCAGCTTTAGCCTCAAACTAAATTGAGAAATAGCCTCAGACTGTATTGAAAAATACACCCTTTGGTTATAGTTCTCAAATGTTTCCAAACTTCAGAAAACCACATTTCATTGTCAATACTTCAGACTACCCCATGGGCATCTCGCCTGGGTTCGTGGTACCTAAAGGAATTCATTCTACTTTGATTTCCCTTGTTTTGTGGATAAACTGTCTACCTGCAAACACAAAGGCAAGACCATCTTGTCTTAATTACCCAACAGGTCTGAATAATCCTGTTTTAGTGTCTGTTTTAGTTTCTTATTTACAGTTCAGTTAGGACTCTTCTGGCAGCTGGTTTTGCTCTAAAGAGAGTGGGTGCCATATTAAAACACCACTTTGACAGCATGGAAAGGCTGGACCAATCTAACCTCAGGTCAATAAATTTGGTGTCACAAATTAATTAAACCAACAAATGTTACCTTGAGTGCCATGTGAGTGCTATGTTCTCCATGGTTTTGGAGAAGCCAGTACTCAAACCATCTCATTGGCAGAAGGACAAGTTTGTATCTAGGGAGAATTGTATAATATATGTTGTTTCATGATAAACAAATATTACCAAGCTGTGGTGAATGAAGGTTTATTTCAGTTTTAGATTTTCATAATCTAAATTAAACTGAAATGGAAAAGTTTTACCTGGTGTCAGGTAACAAGTTAATCCAAGGAACAGTTACATATCTGGAAATTAAATTAACCTAACAACCAGGGGAAACTTCACACATATTAAAATCCAAATTAATACATGCAACTGGTGGGCTCTGAGCTGCTGGGATAATAGTACCAAAGACGGGTACCCTTGAACCTTTTAAGGATCTACTGGCTGTCGTTATTTTATTAGTCTGGTGCTATTGCCAAATCAAACTAACACTGATTGCCTTCTCTCATTTTGCCTTGGAAAATGGTCAAGTACAAAGATTTTTCCAAGCCGCCTAGAGTTTAGTGCCCATCTGTTCTCAATCAATGGGAAGACTCAGGAAGAGAATGTGCCATGAACCCCTGGACAACCCCACTCCAGGAGGCTGCAGTCCTGGCTGCTTGTCCTGGGATTACTTTTTCCTCATCTGTGAATATACAGTGTTGCTAAATTGTCATAAGGATAGCATGGTAGTGAAAACCTAGAGTGTAGTGTACCAAAAGCATAATATTATAATCAAGAAGGACAATAAAAAGATGTGCTGCAGCCAGCATGCCTTATACTAAGTATCATGAGAATATTTGAGAGCTTTTTATTTTGTAACATTTCTGTAAAGGAATAAAAATGCTCCAACGGGAAAAGATAATTCTTAATTGGCTGTCCTTCCTGTCAAGCAAGGGGTAATTCATTAAAAAAAAAACAAAAAAAAACAGGAACCAGGTTATAAGCATGGAGCTCGTGACCACATTCTCTCTTACATCCTAAGCTAGAGAGTGGGGAAGGGAAGTTTCCATTTCTGCTTACATCACTTGTTTTAGTTTCTAGGGCTGCCATAAAAAAGTAGCACAAGACTTACACAACATATTCTGGAGGCTGTAATTCCAAAGTCAAGGTACCAGTAGGGTTGGCTCCCTCTGTGGGCTCTGAGTGAATCTGTTTCCTGCTTCTCTCCTGGCTTCTGGAGATAGTCAGCAATCCTTGGCATTCTTTGGCTTGTAGATGAGCCACTCTGATCTTTACCTCTGTCTTTTCATGACCTTTTTGTGTATCTCCCTCTCTTCTTCTTAAAAAGACACCAGTAATATTGTATTAGGGACTCACTCTACTCCAGCATGACTTAATCTTAACTAATTACATCTGCAACAACCTCATTTCCAAATAAGTTCACATTCTGAGGATCTAGAGGTTAAGATTTCAACATACCTTTTTGGAGGGCACAATTCAACCCATAACACCATTTAAGAAATTCCAAAAGAGAATCTCACCAGAAAATAACTGAGAAAACAATGCAGGCAAAATTTTTATTTTTGCTTACCATTTTCTTAAATAGAAGACAAATGAAATTTATTTAAGATATACTTTTATCTGACACCTGACATAAGTAATTAAAGTGCTTACTCGCAACCATTTGTAAGGAAACTATTAACTATTTATGGCCTGACAAGAAGGAAGTCTCCCTGATCTTTGGTAAAAATGTTCCCTGAAATAAATAATTTACCCCATCAAATTGTCTTGTGTCATTCATCTTCCATGGTGAATCAGGAAACTACCCTACAGAATTGTATCAATAAATATGTCTTAAATATTCTAACACAGTTAGGATTTCACTTTAGCATGAACTCTGTAATCATGAAAGGTAGTTTCTTCAGCCATATGTGGAATTCTTGGGAACCCAGAGATAACCAATTTAAAGTAACATATACTGCTTGAGTTTGTATTTTATGAGACAGATTATTTGTCCTGTTTGATTGAGTCTAGCTTAGATTAACAAACATGAATTTTAAGTCAAATCACAGAAATATTAGAAAGTGTATCCCTCTCATAAAACAAGATTGTCTCAGTAAAACAAGCCTAGAAGTAGACTAGCATGTCTGTACCAAATATTGAATTACCAGATACTCTGATGGTCTGTTTAACCTTCCAGTATCTGGTGCTTAAAGAATCTTGGCAAGCAACTGATGGTCTAACACCTTCTGAAGAGCTATTCCCCTGTCAGCAGAGGGATTTTTGCTTTGCCAAACTCAATACTAAGTGCCCAGGCCTCACTAATTGCCGACTTGATTCTCTATAAGTGAAAGCCAATGACTCCCTGGACAGTCTTCAAGATCCTAACTCTCTTCCTCAAAGACCAGAGGTCAAAGCAAGACCCATTACCAGGTCTGACTGCATTCAGATACCAAGAACAGCAGGGTTTTTCTGATTAGAAACAGGGCACAGTCTGACTTATGTGTTCAGATATGTAGCCAAATGTGCTGGAGAGAGAGGAGGTCCAGCTAACAAGGCCCTCTGCTAATATCTCCAGCCTGGTCTCCTGCCACTATACTCTAGTAAGATTGAATTTCATCCAGGTCGCCAAGGTTGACATGTTTAGTTATTCTGTTTCTCATTTGCATTCCCATCTCTGGGTCCTTGCGCATTCACTCCCTACTGATCCAAGTGCCTTTAAGAATCTTGCTTTATTTATAAAATACCAATAGGTCCTTCAGAACTTGGACAAAAGTGATTCCTTCCAAAAATGGTCACTACTGCCCATATCTGTGCCTGGTTCCAGTGGCTTCCTATACTTGGATTTCTCTCAGCTCTCACCACATTGTATATTGTAATTGATTGCATATTTCACTGTCTCTTGCCCTGAATTTGAGATCCTTGAAAACAAGAACCATGTCTTATTTACTTCTATAGACTCAGCAACAAGGATACTGACTGTCATGTGACAAGTATTCAATGAAGATTTATTGGATGAGTCACAGAATTGACATTGGTCGTGGAATCAGAATACCAGTGATATTGTTCTAGCTCTGCCACTAACAAGCTTTGATTTTTCAGTAAATTGTGATGACTATTGCACACTCTTTACCTCAGGATCCTCAGCCACCATGGATAAATCTTTGTTTTCAACTTCCATTTTCATAAATTCTTAGTTCCTCTTTCTTTTCATTTGTAAGTTGGGGATGACTCCACCTGCATGATGGTTAGTAAGAAAGGCCATTATAAAGTATATGTAGGAGCTGTGTAATGGGCAAAACGCTATAGAAATACAAGTTATTGTTGATCCTCAGTATAAGTAAAGACAATAACAGCTGAGTGTCTGAAAATGTAACTTCACTGTGGGAAATGTATTATGTGAATGTAATATAGTGCATTCGAAAAACATCTTCTCCTTCCTTTCTTTCCTACCAAGGAGGTGAGGCATGATGTAGGTAGATGTCTACACCCAAGGATTGTCCATTTTGGTCTAGGCACTAATACATCTCTTGGTCACTTAAGGTATTTTTGATACAGCCTATATAGCCTGGTAGTTTCTATAATTGGGACGTTTCCTGACTGGGCTTTGAATAAAGATTATTTGTTTAAAGCCATTAAACAAAAACACTATGACCTGATTTTACTAAGCAGTTAAATTAAATATTACAACATACACATATAGGTTTCACTTCAACCACTAATGAACCAATAGATCCTTACAAGAATATGGTGAATTTCTGCAGAGATGAAGCTGTTTTTGTCTCCCTTTATTTGTGTTTCAAGGTCTCAGAAATTCCGTCTGCAAGTGCCCAGTGTAGAAACACTTTTCCCTTCGGTTTTGATGCTTTCTCCAGAAACAGTTGAAGATTAGAGACCGGCTTCTGGGACAAGTAACTGCTAGAAAATCTTTTCTAGCCAAGAAAAAAAAAGTATATGAGTCTTTAGTACGTCCTGCTTCTCTACAATTAGAGTAGCTTTTGATACAATTAGGGTGAAAGCCATTGAATTACCTCAAATGTAACCCTTTCCTATTTGGCAAAAACAGCACAAAATAAGCAGTCCAAAAATCATCAGTGTCTACTTAAGAAGGGTGCAGAAATTTAAAAGTAAGCATCATTGAGAAGTCAATGGGAAAAATGGCAGATGCTTTTATTAATTTCTAGTCTGCCTCTTCTACAAATTTCCCTTGGCCAATCCATGGTATTGAAGAAAGCCTGTAAAAGCATGCATTTAACTCTTGATTTAGGCAGGTCATGATAAATAGGGAAAACATGCCATAATGGATTAGAATAAGAACCATTCCAAAGCACATGGACATAGAAAATATGGTAGCAAATAAACATGTGCCCACACAATTGAGCAGGTAATAAAGAGAAAAATCCAGATCATGTGCCAAGCTGCCAACCCATACACAGAGACACACACATACATACATGTGTGCACATGCCCACATATGCACACCAAGATACATGTACACACACATTTATATTCATACACATAACATACTCTCACATACAGACACATGCACATGCACATACACACACATGCACATACACATGCATGCACACACATACACACACACTTGAGATGAAAAATCAAGAAAATTCCTCCAAATACTTTTTATTATTGCCTGACTGCTGCTGCCAACGAAAACTTTTCAATGGAATTTGTCCTCACCAGCATAGATGACGGATTCAAATAAAGGAGTAGCGACAGTGGAGTGGAAAACTCTGGCACTGGGATTCATAAGAGCAGGGTCCTAATCTCATTTCCAAGTAGAGAGGTTTATGTATCAGACACTGAATTTAAGCCAGATAAAAATTGGGAAGACTTTTGTGGATACTGCCTTCCAGTGCTTTACTTGGACCACTCAGTTTTTGAAATGGAATACGAAATAGATGTTTGGTGAAATAGAAGTAGCTTGGTCCTATTGTCAAGCCAGGATTCCTACATGTACCATGGAAATATTTGAGTTTGTGATACCTAATTTAAATAATCTGTCTAAATTTCTTAAGTGTAAAATGCTGTGAGTGGGCACTCAGAGAATTCTGAAAGTGACATTTTGGTTCGAGAATTCTTTAGAAGTACAGACAAACATGGTCATTTTGACATATTCTGGGAAAGAAAAGTGATACAATTTCAGTGCAATATTCCTGTCGCTGGCTCAATCAGGAAAATACAAATGCTATAAAAGTAAACTTCTGCATCCTCCAATTATCCAATTTTGTGATGAATCCACTTTGTAAAGTGGCAAAAATATACATTTGAAACGAAAATGACAAGCTAATAAACATCCCCATTGTGACTGCAAAAACAAAACATCAAATAAATGTGGTGTCATCGTCATAAATCAATAAATGTTGGATATTAAATGAAACATTAGCATCAACTGTGAAATGGAAGAATATATAAAAATCCAAACACAGATTTCCCTGGGAATGAGCATGGTTACTGTGCTGGGAGCCTCTGCCAACAATAGGAAAAATATTTTCTTCTCTCTGTCTCAACACCTCTCTTTATAAAGTGAGAAATTTGGTGAGATGATTGTTAATTCTGGCTCTATCCATTTATAAAAGACTACAGCCGGAGGCAATTTCCTCCAGCCTGTGTATTGTTAATCCTGCTTCACGGAATTCGTCTGAATGCAGTCCATGCTTGATTTTCATTCATAAGGATCTCCATGGTCTACGCAGACTCTAATTGGAAAATTAGTATTGTTTCAAAAGCACTGGCTTAGTCTCAAAATGAGATGCCCTCAGTATGACATGCATATCTAATTTCTTCCATGGTTGCATAAAGCAAGAAAGAAAAGCATTCTCAACCACTCCTGACAGCTTTTATGATGAGCTATTCAACAAATGTTTTCTGTCCACTTGTCCGAGAAAGCTGATTAGACAAAACAGCCAGTGGAGGCACAAAGAAGAACATTCATTATTTTTCAAGGAAATATAAAAGATATTTCAAATGAATGAATAGCTGACACAAAAATGACTCTTTGAAGAATTGTATACACGTTTCTTGTTGTTGTTATAAAAATGTCAGGAGTGTGGCATACTACACAGTTAGAGGCTGAATTTCCATTACATTATAGGGATACATGTGATTCTTTAGCTTTAAATTAAATTGATCTAATACAGGTTTCTATTAAATTTGAAATCCTTCTCTGTGCACTTACTAGAGAACAACTCTAGTGATGATTTCTTATCAAATTAGAGGATCTGGAATGCCTAGAGTTCTGACTAGCCTCCATTTACGAAAGATATCTTGAGCCTTTGGTTCTCTGTTATTTGTTCTTATGATCAACTTCCCTTTAAATGGAATGAAGACATATGGATGAATCACACACAGAAAAAAAATTTAGCTGTCTGCTCCCTCCCCTCCGACACACAAAAGAAAGAAGAAGATCTGTGCTTATCACAGAATCTTACATCCCCATCTTTGCTTTTACCTCCTGCAAAATTCCCTCATTCCAGTCAAGCATGATTCTTACTTTAGCTAAACATTTCCAATGCTTTTTTATTTGTCTTTTCCCTGCCACACTCCAAGCTGTTTTTCGTGCCTTTTTTACTGTCTGACAGTGTGTCTGAGAGACCCAATCTTTGGGCACATAAGGCTTGAGTGGGGAGGAAGCAAAATTGTCAAGGAAAAAAAGGAGGAAGTGGGCTTTGCTCTTTGCATCACTCTTCAGCCATTCCTGCTCCAGCCTGAGGTCTCCTGTGAACTTAAGAGAGGCAAGGAAACTCACCTTGCCTACCTATTTCTGGCCCAGACATTCCTATGCAGTTCCCTGTAGGATCTCAACATTGTGAGGATCACCAGGGAGAGCTCTGGGTGAGATTATGGAATTTACCTCCAGAATTATCAGCATTCTGACTGAGTCTCACAGGTTGATGGTGTTTTCTTTAGATCAGATTTGTTTTCCTTAGATTAGAATGGAAGAAGGTGTCTAGAGTCAGACTACTTGGATTTAAACCTGAGCTTTATCACTAAATAGCTATGTAAATTTAAACCAGTATGTGACCCTCCCTGTGCCTCAGTCTTTTCATCTGTAGAATGGGAATGATTAATCTTTAATTCATAATTATTAAATTTGTGACTCATTGCAGTTTTTCAATGCATATTAATTCTTGCCCTTATTATTCCATATACCAAGAGTGTTTTAAACTAGGAGTAGTTGAATTTACCTACAATGTTGGAGGTACGAGAGTGAGTTGGAACGTCAGTGTGAGAATACTATTGTGTGTGTGCGTGTGTGTGTGTAGGAGACACACCCAGATATGCATACACACCAAATGTTCTCAATCAGAAAATGATAAAAAACAAGAACTAACTGCTTGGTTTCTAAGGGTAGATTCCAATTATTTTCTTAGAATACATTACCATATAAGTTTCATCTAAAAGAGAAAAGTAAAGGAGAAAGTGCAGTGGGCTTGGCAAAGGGGAGGCAGTTCTAATATCCCTCTCTGACCAGAAAACCATGTTTCCCTGAGACCATCTTTTCTCCGGACTTAGTTTCTTTATGTGTATGTAATGTGATTTATTTTGGAATGGTATAACTAATACATTAATTAAAAAGTTGAGATTGATCCAGATAATCTCTACCCACCATTTTTACTCACTTTTCTTCACTAGATACTATAATTCTACCCAGAAAAAAAAATAACTAGTGTATTCCTATATAAATATCCCTGCATATTCATGCATAAAACCATTCCATATATATCATCTCATTTGTTTCTTATAATGAATACAAGGACTAAATTCTTTTATTAAAACAGCAGAATAATAAGTACATAGTAGGTCTGCCGTAGATATTAGTTGAATTTAATTCCCTCATATTGTAAACCCTTTCCCTTCTAAATAAATTGTAAGAAATGGAAAAATCCATTGCTCATTCTCAATGAAGGAACAGACTCATAAATTAAATTACTTGCTGCAGTTTGCTCAGACTATTTGGGTTGCTGGCTGTGTAGTGTTGGCCAGGGAACAAGGAAAAAGTGACCTGAAGAAGATATCTGATCAGAAAGCATCACATGCTCACCCTGGTTGTTATGAATATACATTGTTCTTCTCCTCGCCATTCTGTCTTCTACTGCCAAGTAAATTTCCTAAAGCACCTGGAAAACAAAGCCTTCAAGACTAGCATACTTAGAGTATAAAATCAAAATGTCTTAACCCACACCCCTTTCTGATTCAGCCCCATAGATCTTTCCAGCCTCATAGGTTCTCTCTCCCTCTAAGTCCTGCTAAGCCTATATCACAAAGGTCATACAAGCTGCTTCATGCCTCCATACCTCTTTCTTCTATCCTACCATTTTCTCTCCTTTTACCAGTATAGTGGACACAGACTCTCTCTTTTTGTCTCTGTCTACCTGTCAGTTCAGTGGTGTCTTCTTCCCTGAAGGATTTAACTAATCTTTACCTCCACATGATCTTTTAAGCCTCTAATTGAGTATCATCCATATTGCATTGCAATGAGTAGTATTTACAGGGTCTTAATCCCTTTTCCCACAATTCACTACATGGTGAAGTGTTTTTGTTTGTCTGTTTGTTTGTTTCTGAGACAGAATCTCCATCATCTAAACAAGAGTGTTTGGTGCAACTATGGTGCAGTCTTAAACTTCCGAGCCCAAGTGGTCCTTCTACCTTAGCCTCCTGAGTAACTGGGATTACAGGCATGAGCCACTGTGCCCAGCTAATTATTTATTTATTTATTATTTATTTTATTTTTATTTTTACTTCCGAAAATGTGAGCCCTTCTTATTCTTTTTATTTCATTTGTTTTAACTTTTATTTTTGGTTCAGGGGTACATGTGCAGGTTTGTTATATAGGTAAACTCGTATCATGGGGTTTTGTGGTACAGATATTAAGCCTAGTACCCAACAGATATTTTTTCTGTTCCCTCCTGTCTCCTACCCTCCTTCCTCAAGTAGGTCCCAGTATCCATTGTTTCCCTCTTTGTGTTCATGTGTTCTCATCATTTAGCTCCAACTTATAAGTGAAAAGATGCAGCAAACATGCATTAGTTTGCCAAGGATAATGACCTCTAGCTCCATCTATGTTCCTGCAAAGGTCATAATTTCATTCTTTTTTATGCAGCATTCCATGGTGTGTACGTACCATATTTTCTTTATGCAGTCTGCCATTGGTGGACATTTAGGTTGATTCCATGTCTTTGTTATTGTGAATGTTGCTGCAATGAATATATGCATGCATGTGTCTTTATGGCAGAATAATTTACATTCCTTTGGCTACATACCCGGTAATGGGAATGGTGAGTAGAATGGCAGCTCTTTGTTTAGCTCTTTGAGGAATTGCCACACTGTTTTCCACAATGGTTGAAAAAAAAAATCACACTAGCATCAACAGTGTCTAAATGTTCTCTTTTCTCTGCAGTCTTGTCAGCATCTATAATTTTTTTATTTTTTACAGGTACAGGGTCTTGCTATGTCACCAGGGCTGGTCTCAAATCCCTGAGCTCAGGTGATCCTCTTACTTTGGCCAGCATCTTTAATTTTTTTTAATTTTTTACAGATACAGGGTCGTCTTGCTATGTCCCCAGGGCTGGTCTCAAATTCTGGGCTCCGGTGATCCTCCCACCTTGGCCTACCAAAGTGCTGGGATTACAGGCATGAGCCATCATGCCCAGCCTATTGCGAGTTTCTTAAAAGAGCTTCTTTACACATTAGTTTTGATAAGCTTGGAACCTCACACAGAGTCTATCACAAAGTAGATGCCTAATAAATATTTCAGGGTTTATGAATAACTGACTGAATAAGGGACAAGATGAATACATATAAATTTGTGTATTTGATCTGAATTGAGTTCTAACTTGGGCTAATCTTTCCACTTTAGTTTTTCTGGTTGAAAGGAAATTCTCTGAGACCAACTTGAAAAGGATATCAATATCAAATCTTTTAGAAACAGTCAAAGACCTCGTGAACTTGGGAGCATTTTCCAGCCATATGCTTTTCATCCCCTTGTTCAGCTGATATAGTATGGAAGTAATTGAATGGTCACTCTTTTCTGGGGTGTCAACATACATTTATCAAGATTTCTGGGCAGCTAGCTGCTCCTTTGAAAACTTAAAAGATGTGACTGTTGGCAACACTGTATAAACATTCAATTATTTTCCTGATTTCTTTGCTTAACAACTATCATTTGATTCATCTGCCAAGATAACTTCATTATGTCCTTGGAGCAATTCAATATGCCAGCAATTTGTGTCTCCATTTTTTAAATTCGCCAAGCAAGAACTCAAATTATAAAAGAAGCCAGCACAAACCTTTAAGGGGCAGAATTACAAGGCAGGGCAGAGGAAAAACATTAACTATTGTGGGTTCTCAGATGCTGTTTAAAAATAAGACATGATATTCTCATCAATTGTATAAACTTCTCTCTCTTATTCTTTTTGTCTTTTCTTCTTTCTGTAGATAAAGTTTGGATTAATCTACTTTTTACACCAACTGCATTTTTTACATGTCGATTATAATTCTTATCTTGCCTTGTATGATAGTGGAATATACATGGCCCATCTTTGACCACAACCAGCAGGGTCTCCCAGCCACATCCCACTTCAATTGCAAAGCATAGGTTCTGAAAGGCAGGGCTGGCAAGAGAGAAATATCCTGGAATCTAATATGTTTAGGACTAGGAGAAAGTAGCAGCCCAAATCAGTATTGTGAGACAAAACGAACTTCTTAATCAAGTCAGGACTGCTAAAGCATTTCTTAGGAGATTAAGCTGCTTAGTACACATGGATAGAGGGGTGGTCTAAAGAGAGATGGCTTCTCAGGTGGGTGAATTGTGATTCCTGAGAGGTTCATCTGAGTTGGAGCAGTCTTGCAACTACTAGCCAAGAGTTTAAGAAAGTGTCTCCAGTCACTGTGGGAGACAGGTGGAATTTGGCTATGAAAATACTGGGTCAGAGCCCCAGTAAAAGAACCACAACAGTAGGAAGAAATTGTCAGTAAAAATGACAGAAACAGAAGCCTATTTAGGAAGCCCAATCTGGCACATCAAAAGTACAGATGCACTCTCAGAAGATTTATATAGAATTTCTCCAGGCTACAACAAGTGGGTCATGCAGGGATGTGTTTAGAGCACTGACCTCTGGTCACAGGAACTTAACTTTAAAGCTGGCTCTTGACTTGCAATATGTGTGACTTTGGAAGTCATTTGGTCCTCTTGCATGCTTCAAGTTTGTGTCATTCAGGATGCTTTCAGCAGTAACTAACAAATCCAAGCCAAAAAAAAAAAAAATCTGATTCAGATTGACTAACAAATCAAAACAAACAAAAAAAAACCTGATTCAGATTGACATTTACAGAAAGCAAATGCATTGGCTCATCTAACTGGAAATCCTTCCTAGTTGTGTCATGAAGGCAAAATGTCTGTAGCAACTTCCGGCTTCATATCTGATCACTGTTAAATTGGGAAGAAATGAAAGATCTGCTTCCAAGTAAAGGCAAATCTTCTTTCCTGGGAGCCTTCAAGCAAACCTTCAGCCTGAATTGGGTCACATGCCTATTTCTCAACAAATTCTAGAACCAGGCAGTGCCGTGAACTGAACATTTTAGGCCTGAGTTCCTGAACAAATCATTGGCAAGGTATGAAGTTACTATCAAACCAATTAGGGCCTCTCTTCCAGCTAAAAGCATCACTTTCCCGTTCAATAGGTATTTGGTCTGTGTTAGGAAGAGGTGACTGTCTGAACCAAATCAGGGCTCTGAGAGAAAGAAAAAATCAGGAACAGAACTCAGACAGGCAGCTGATATTAGCACCTA
Organism: Plecturocebus donacophilus; assembly: GCA_004027715.1. Classification (NCBI taxonomy): domain Eukaryota; kingdom Metazoa; phylum Chordata; class Mammalia; order Primates; family Pitheciidae; genus Plecturocebus; species Plecturocebus donacophilus. Next base: position 15,283 of record PVKP010024186.1, on the reverse strand, counting down.
CAAGATTCCTCATTTATGAAAGGGAAATCATAATAATGCCCACCTTGGAAATTGCTGGGAGGAATAAGTAAGTTGGTTTATAAGAAGCACATAGCACAGTCCTTAGCTGAATAAATGTGGTGGTTTCTGTTATGATGACTAAATTGTTTCCTCCACTTCCTCCTGTCTCCCCAGCTAAAGCCACCTGCTCCATCATTCTGTCCCCCCACTTGCTTTATCCCTGGTATTTGAGACACTGAGTCTTGGCCCACTATCTTTCCATCAAGTCATGTATTTGGTTCTTGACATTAGGTTTGCTGCTTGCATTTATTCAAGAAACAGGGACAATAGTATCATTCTTTAAAGATGAAGGCTCAGATTTTATCAAAATCAACAAACACACGATGCTAGAAAGAAAGAGGAATACACCATTCAGTAAGACTAAGCCATGGACTTTATAAAGTTCCTTTACTTATTGATGTCCAGCAGTGGGACTAGCATGTGATTGGTGCTCGGTTAACTTGTTGAATTAAGTTGATATCTACTGAGTGTAATGTGTGCACAAATAATCAATGTAAAGCAAGTTGTGATAGGTACACTACTAAAGATATGAATAAAGTGTTTTAGAAATTGCTAAGAGTTGATGTACAAATATTAATTTAAAGCTGTCTATGATTTGGAATGGTTTCTTGTAGGAGTTGGAATTTGAGCAAGAAGGTGAAGAATTTTAGCACAACTTTAGGCCAATGCATGTACATGCTCAATTTCTAACCACCAGATGTACTCTTGTATCCCATATGTGCATTCTACACATGAAATAATTTTAGACAGTTAAACTTTATCAATTGCTTATCTTGGAAAGCTTTTTGATTTTAGTTGGATGAAAATTGATGTTCAGGGAAGTTTTCACTAAATATCACATATTCTGCCTATTAAGTAAGAAGTTCTGAAACAGAATACCAGACGAAAGACATTTGAGAATCAAGATCCAAAATTGCTTTCTACTGCATGTATGCGTAATTTCTTGATGAGGCAAAGCAATGGTTTACAGAATTTCCTGTGGTCTTCAGAATACGCTTTTTCAGGTCACACAACCCTGCTATTTATTATTTCATACTTAGTTTGCCCTCAGAAATGAAAAAGGCCTAAAGATAACAAGATGAATACTTGGAAGTTACAGAAAACCTGGCTTCATTTTTAAGCCAGAAATAACTTATAGCACAAGTTAGAGAGTCAAAATAACAGAGTTTATAAGGGAAAAATCAGTAAAGTCCTGCAGTTTTAACTAAGTGACCATTGCTATGAAAACAACATTGCCACCAACTGGTATAATTTTTTTGTGATTCATTATCACGCCTAGCAGAAGACATATTGTGCGAATGTAGACAGCATAGGAAGAGATCCAACTGGCAATTGTTGTATCTTAACATATTATGCATGCAGCAAAAACCCAAAATGGATTTCAGTTCTCCAGACACTCGATCTTTGTAGTATATTTTAACAACAAAAGATGGAGCTTCTAGTTCCAAGCATACCAAGTATGTTTTCATAATTTTGTCTCAGTGTGTGGTTCTCAATTTTTTAAAGAAAGTAGGTGGTAGAAAAAAAACTCTAGCATAGACTTAATCTCCACAGTGTTTTGACAACATTTGTCAGAAGTATAATTCCTATCACATGAGCTATTTAAAATATTATTCTTATTCTATCATAGATGTGAAATAATTTTTAAGCATAAAATAAGAAATATGGTTAAATTCAGAAAATTTGTTCAGGAGATAATCATTTTATTGAGGTATCAAATTTGGTATTTTTCCTTTGAAATCCAACCACAATACTGTGTGAGTGATAAAGCCAAGCTGACATAGACTGTACACAATTATTACATTAGCAGCACAAATGTCTAATTTTTATTGTATGAAAGGTAAATATGGTGTGTCATTAGAAAGAAAAGATTTGGAAGTTAAGTATCTGGGATGCCCCCCTTTTAAAAGCTCTAAGTGGAGAATGTAACAATGTTTTTCACTTTTTAAAATAGTTATCATGGTAATCACTCTATAAAATATGTAAAGAGACATTGAGATTTACTAGAAAAGAAGGCCTAGAAAGAGTCCATGAATACCATCCTGAGTCTTCTATTCCCTGACCTGTCTGCAGAAGTATATACACACTTTTCTCCTCTTCCCCTTTTACCTGTGATACACATGTGCACATACATCATGTGTGTGCACAGACACACCACCTCTGGATTTGAATTCACAATAACCTAAAGATCACAGGTAAAGAAACTTGTTATTTATTAACAAAGAAGCCAGCTGGAGAGACCTTGAGTTATAGAAGCTATATTATTCCATCCAGATAGTCAACAGAAAAACAAATTGAAAATAATGAAATAAGAGTAAGACCTCTTAAGCAGTGAGGTTTTGTTTCCAGAGTCCAGACTGTCCTGTCCAACTCCATGAACAATCAGGCACCCTGTCTTCAGCCAGGTTATACACCTCAGAATCTTGGGTGGGATGTGGGCTACTAATGCGAACAGTTTACAGCTTGTAGAGCCAAAGGTGTTTTTTCCATAAACAGTCACTGCGCACATACACATGCTACATATTATTCTAGGTTCTTGGATATCAGTTAATAAAATAGAAATTAAGTTCCTTATCCTTGAAGTTTACACTCTAAAGAGAAGAGTCAGGTCACAAACAATAAACATAACGAGTAAACGGTATGGTAAGTTTACTTAATGAGTAAACAATAAACATAATGAGTAAACGGTATGGTATATGGTATGGTAAGGCCAGGTATGGTGGCTCGTGCCTGTAATCCCAGCACTCTGGGAGACTGAGGCAGGCGGAACACCAGAGCTCAGGAGTTCAAGACCAGCCTGGGCAACATGGCAAAACCCCATCTCTACTAAAAGTACAAAAATTAGTTGGGCGTGGTGGCATGTGCCTATAGTTTCAGCTACTAGGGAGGCTGAGACAGGAGAATTGCTTCAGCCTGGAAAGTGAAGGTTGCAGTGAGAGGAGATTGTGCCATTGCACTCCAGCTTGGGCAACAGAGCAAAAACCTGTCTCAAAAAAAATTACAGAAAAAAGAAAAGGGAATTAGAAGTTGGAATGTATTAACCATGTTACTAGCTACTGTAAACCTGGTGCGTTACCATCTGCCCTACATGCATATGCTGGACACACCTTGCTCTAGACCACCCAATGATATGCCTCAGTTGCCTAGTCTGAGACTCCTGCCTCCCTGATTGGCCCCTACCTCTCCTCCTGAGGGTGTGCTTTTCAAATATAAGCCACTCAACCAAGACTCCACACCCTTAACCACCTTCCTTTTCAGGCTCTCATTCTCTGGGATACTACACATCCACCTTAATCACCCCAGGGCCAGGTGCCAGGCCACTAGAGACAACTCCTACATCCCAGAGCCTGCTGAAATTATTCAGATTGCCAATCTAAAGTTTGCTTGCCCTGTTGTCCACTCTTTCCTGCAAAACCCACAATAAAGGCTCTCGCCCTTAGTTCCCCTCACTCCTTCTACCTTGCGACTGGCCCTAGTGCTTCCCTACATGGGCCCCCCATGTTGGATGCTCTGGGAACTATGGGTAACAAACTATATTTTCAATAGAAAATGGCAATCAATTTCTAATCTGTTGACCTTTCTGTCAAATTTTTTTGCTATATGTTGGTATAACAGGCAGGAAGCATATTAATATACTCTATGCTATATTTAATACACTATATTTTAAAACAATAGGCACAGAGTAGTGAGTTGGATAATCAGGTAGGACGCCTTGTGAAAGGGACATTTGCTCAAGGACTCTAGAGAGAAGTAATGATTCCTGTGGACACCTGGGGGAAGAACATCCAAGGAGAGGGACAAGCTCATTCAACCACCCCTGGTGGTTTATGCCTGCTGAGTCTGAAGAATAGTGAGAAGGACAGTATGACAGGCTGAGTAACCAGAAGAGCAGAATGCTAAGTGGGCTTAAGAAACTAAATGGGGCTAAATCAGGTGAAACCTTGTAGTTCCCTGGAAAGACTTTGACCTTTACTTCCCAAGAGTGAAAGAGTTACTAAACATGAAATTTTGAGGAAGTTCCAGATGAAAGAAAATCACCAGTCTGAAGAACTGGCCAACAAGAAAATCCAATGGAGAATGGAAGTCTCCTGCAGTTTTGAGAGAAGCCATCTTCCCATCAGTGCTTGAATTAGAAGTTGCTTTATTCAGTCAAATGCAATGTAGGCAGAATGTACAACTCTCCATAACAGCAAGAAGAAACGAGAGATGAGAATAAGGCAAGGTTTAAAGTCACACAAAATGGCAGCCTGGGGAAGGGAAAGTGAATAGCTGAGAGAGGATCCTGAAGCATTCTTCAGAGTAAAAATAAACTTTTGGGAACTTGGGGGATTTTTCCCCCACAGGAGCATAAACATACTGAAAATACTCAAAGGGACAGCTTAAAAATATGAGTCAATGGAGCTGGAACAAAGGTAAAAGCAATAGTAATAGAGGAGACAAATACGGAAATTTCTTTTAAACTAAAAGGACATGTTAAGTGATGAAGAAAGATCTGTTGTAGGACACTGGAAGTTTGTAGCAGAAGATTCAGAGAATGTTACATCAAAGGTATATAAAAGCATCAGAGAAGGACAGTTGAAAGGAGAGTACTAGGACATGTTGAGTATGATGTTTCGAAATTCAAGAAAAATAACAAGGATTCCTGAAGAAGGAAGTGGAGGAAGAGGGGAAAGTCAAGAGTGCAAATGCCACACAAAAATCAAAAGATCAAAAACAGAAAATAAAATATTAAATGGACAATTAGAAAGCCAGTAGTGACCTTGATCAAAGCATTGGCAGGAAAGGGTGGTAATGGTCAAAATCTAGACCAAGAGGTTTAGAAACACAGAGGTTTATTAAAATGTATACTCGGGACACACACACACACACACACACACACACACACACACACACACTCTTTTACTCCCCTTCCTTTGACAGCTTTCTAAGCATTCTCCTATGGAATTACCCCTACCTTCGGTATCAATAATAAAGGTCTCATTTTCAAATAGTGTTTCCTGACTCTGCCTAAGGCATTAAATAAAAAACAATGCTTATTTCACTCAGCTATTTGATAGATTTTTGCCTTTAATAAGAAAATCAAGAAAATCAAAAAACACATAATGCAAAATAATTAGGTATATTTGTATTATTTAAACCTTTAAGCTATTTCTAATGAAGACTCCTTTATTTATCTTAGGTATATTTCTTTTTTCTTCCTTTTTTTCTGGATTGCTTACTGCCAAGGTTTTATGATTTTATTAGTTACTTCAAAGAAAGAACTTTTGACTTTCTTTCTTAAATATTGTATATTATTCCCATTTTGTTATCTTCTCCTATTTATATTAATTTTTTTCTTTCTATTTTCTTTGGTTTTATTCTGTATGTCTTTTCCTAACTTCTTTAGTTGAACATTTAGCTCATTGATCTTCAGGTTTTTTTCTCTTAATGCTACATATTTCTCTCTATGTAATTCTTAATATAGCCACAAGTTTGAATGTGTAGTATTTTCTTTATTTTTTAGTTCTAAAGAATATCAAGGCCAGTCATGGTGGCTCATGCCTGTAATCCTAGCACTTGGGGAGGCTGAGGCAGGTGGATCATCTGAGGTCAGGAGTTCAAGACCAGCCTGGCCAGCATGGTGAAACCCCATCTCTACCAAAAATACAAAATCAGTCAGTGTGGTGGCATGTGTCTGTAATCCCAGCTACTGAGAAGGCCGAGGCAGGAGAATCATTTGAAACCAGGAGGTGGAGGTTGCAGTGAGCTTAGATTGTCCCACTGCACTCCAGCCTGGGTGACAGAGCGAGACTCCATCTCAGTAAAATAAATAAAGAATATGAAATATTTAAAATATTTTTTGTATTAATTATATGGAAGCTGCTCAAAAATTTTTCTAAATGAATGGGATAACTGATTTCTAAGTCAATTGCTTTGTAGTCAGTGCAATCTGGTCTGAATATTTTCAGGTTTCTGAAATTTATTAAGATTTGCTTTGCAGTATATAGAACACAGTTCATTATTGTAAATACTCTGTGTGAAGAACATGTATTCTCTGATTCCTTAACCCAGGACCCTATGCATACCTTAAAATAAGACTAATTAACTGTGTTGATTGAGTCATCTATATTCATCAATTACTGAGATATGTTAAAAATCACTCACTCTAATGAGAAATTGTACAATTTCTCCCTGTGATACTGTTATTTCCTAATTTATATATCTGAGAATCAGCATATCATCTGTCCACTCAATATTTGAATTGAGTAAATAAAATATTTTTTGTTAATTAAACTTATTATAACTGTGCTTAGAGTCATTTCCAAGGATTCAGGAGAAGAGGAGCATATTCCATTAAGCAGAAAATCCTGACCGCCCTGCCTCTAGGTGGTTGTTACTGGATCACCTTTCATTTTCATAATGGACCAGAGACAATGGCTCGAGCTGAGAGCTGAAATTTTTGCTCCACTCTCAGGTTCAGAGTCTTCCTTCAGTGCTGTGGCTAGAGTAGATCATCTCAGTGGATGAAAGATTCTTCTTACTCCTTTAGGGAAAATGATTGTGAGACTGGCTTTGCAACTGAGAGATGTCAGACATGACACAAACATGAGATGCCCCTGGATTGAAGTCTCAGCCCATCTTTACTCACCACGTGATACTGAGACATTCAATCAACCTCTCCCTGTAAGCTTCACTTTAACCAGCTTAAATTGGCAGAGGGGTAAAACTGTGTAGGTTGTGACAGAGTATTATAATTATTTAAGATAATCTGCAGAAATCCTATATCAGAATACCAGGAACAGCACAGACACTGAATAGACCTCAGTCAGTATTTATTTGTTTGTTTCTCTCTCATTGGTTTTAGTTTATAGGCGGAATTTGATAGTGGTAGGAGAGAGACAAATTCCAAGGTCTGTCCATGAGCTGTAAGAAACAAGAAACAAGTGTCATCTTTCAGTGGAGTCCTGCTGCATTCTGGGCCGCAGTTTCTCAGGATTGGCTCAAGGCCACTCTTAAGTAAAACCATCTTACTCCCACCTTGGGGAAAGCATGCACTTTCCCCATCCGTTTCCTCCATGATACACAGAGCCAGCATTTGTTCAGACAAAAATGACCCTATTTGCCCTGAATCTTCCTAGAATGTAACTCAACCACAGAGTTCCATGCTTCTCTTCCATATGTGAAACTTAACGTATATTACATGAAGGAAAGTTGAGACTAGATTTTTCTGCTTGGGCACCATAACAAAATACTTCACACTGAAGAGCTTAAACAACAGATATTTATTTTCTCACTGTTCTGGAGACTAGAAGTCTAAGATCAGGGTGCCAGCATAGTTGGGGTCGGGAAGGGGCACTCTTTCTCTCTTGCATATGGGCATCTTCTCTCTGTGTCCTCACTGAGCAGCAAGAGGGAGTGTCAACTCTTTGCTTTCTCTTCTAATAAGGGCACTAATCCTGCCCTGAGGGTCCCACCCTTACAAACTCATCTAAACCTAATCATCTCTAAAAGGCCCCATCTCCAAATACCATTGCATTGGGGGTTAAGGCTTCAACATGTGAATATTGTACAGACATAATTCAGTCCACAACAGAGACCAAGTAATTACTCCATTTGGTCTTTGACTCACAAAATTCTAAAGCCATGTATTTACAGTACATGTTACAGGCCTGCCAAAAACTACCTCAATTTAAGCTATTTTTAAAAAATCCTTTGAATGTCCAATACAGAGCAGCTGAAAAAGCAGGTTCCTTTAAAAATTGATTCACTGAAAATGAGAGATGCCGTGGTATGTGTGCAGCTATCCAATTCAGAAAATGTTTGCCTTATAGAAATACTTCTCCTCACCAGAGAACAATGGAGAAGGACATTTGCAGTTCTAACTTCTTTAACTACATCAAACACTTGTAAAATGTGACAAATTATAAAGGCAATTTCACTTAAGATATACGGTGTTATTTACTGATCTTTCACTCACCTTGCTGAAACTTACATGCCAACTCTTGAGAAAGTGTATGTTGCTGAACCCTTAACAGCTAAGGTTTGGGGAATAGTATAGAGAAAAAACAGAAAGGCTTGCTGCAGATACCATCTTCATCTCTGAATTCATGTGGGATATGTCCATCACCTCTTCTCAGGCATGTATCACTTTAGCTCTGATATTGAAGGTATTTACATGTGACTGACAATTTCGTGTCCCAGTGGATAGAGGAAATGACTGTGGAAAAGCACTTACATTTCACCAAGGAGAAAGAATTTGTTAGTGAAGTGGATGTGAAAGGAACCTGGGAAGAAAATGTTCTTATATACACTGTTCTCATTTCTATGACAATCAAGACAATCAATTTCAAATTCTTTCTCGACACCCCCATAAGCTTGTAGGTATTTGTCAGGTTATATTTCCTTGTTTGAGTTCCAGATAATTTGGTCTCAAACTGGGTCCATTTCTTTTTCAGTGTGTTGGGCTGACTTCTTTAAGACTAGAAAATCTAATGCAGTGACTCAGAATAGAGAATCAATACATTTGTTTTGTTAAACAGATAATAAAAACTTGGAAATATGAAGAGGCCTCTGAATACAAAAATTTAAACCTTTCCTGTTTTCTCCTCTCAGGAAAATGAAGTTAGAGTTTCTGCCTAACTTTATCATCTCCTTCTAGTTTAGACTAACACCTAAAGCTAAACAATCAACAAACATTGATTGATGTTTCTGTGGGCTAGGGAGGAGAGCTCACGTTTCTAGCGCCTAAATGCTAGGCAATGTATTTGAGATTTTTTTGTATGCCATTTAATCTTCAAAATAACTGTACAAAATGGGAATTCATATATGTCACACTACTGAAGAGAAAGCCAAGATTGATGGAGATTGGCCAGGCATGGTGGCTCATGCCTGTAATCCCAGCACTTTGGGAGGTTGAGGAGGATGGATCACTTGAAGAGAGAAGTTCAAGACTGTCTAACTTAGTGAAGCCCCCTCTCTATGAAAAACACAGAAAGAATTAGCCTGGCACGGTGACAACGCCTGTAATCATAGCTACTCTCGAGGCTGAGGCACAAGAATCACTTGAACCCAGGAGGCGGAGATTGCAGTGAGCCGAGATCACGCCACTGCACTTCCACTGCACTTCAGCCTGGGCAACAGAGCCAGACTCCCTCTCAAAAAATAAGAAACAAATAAATAAAGATTGGTGGAGATTGAGCAGAGCTAGGATTCCAATATTAAAAACCTCTAAGCTAAGTGCCTTGAAAGGATATGAAAGCAATACTCATTCTGAACCTCATTGAAGCTGTATAGCCTAATTATGGGGACTCACAGGCTTATGCAAATGTAGAACTCTTGAGTTCTTAGGGAGCATCTAATTTAATAAGTTTATCATAGACATGAAACCAAAGCATAGATTCCTACAGAAGCATGACAGAGGCTGAGCAGCTAGTAATAGGCAGTCAGTCTAGAAATGGGGCCTTCTGACTCACAGGTTGGCAGGTTGATATGCCTTATTGAGTCTTCCCACTGCATCTTCGTGTATTTGAGAAACAAGGATGGTGGCACATGGTCCCCCTCTGTTTATACTGTAGTTGGGAAGAAAAAAATACAGCAAGTAATTATAATAAAATGTTAGACTAGAGAAAGAGAATAAAGAGTGCTAATAATGAGAACATTTTTTAGTGTTCTTGCCTGCTAGTGAGCTCAAGTCAACTCTACCTGTTTAGGCCAACTAGATGGGTGAAATTCAGGGAATATTTAATAACTAATGTAATAGAAGAGGAATGCCTGTGTACTTCAAGTATGGCTAGAATGAGTAATGTAAACACTGCTGTGACTCTCTAATTATTTTTTCTTTCTGCATCTTTGTGTATTTTAGCTTTCCTGTCTCTCAATTCAGAGCCATAGGCAGGAAATGTGGAGGCACACAGGTCCCAATAGTAGTCTTGCCCCTCCAACTCAGTGCTGGTTAGCCCTGCTTCAAATTCTTTCTCCAGCCACACTGAAGTAACCCTGGTTTTCAAGGTAACACACTTTCCTGCTAATCTGAAGATCTTTGTGCTTGGTATTCCCTCTACCTCAAATCTTCTTCTACTTCTTGGTCTTTAATAAATTTTCTTTATCCTCAGATAACAGCTTAGAAGTCACTTCTTTCCCAGACCCCACAAATCCAGGTTAAGTTCCCCTTTTCCATCACTAGAGTGGTGTCTGCCTAATCTTTCTAGCACTTTATCACACGATGGGGACTTTTTAAAAAATAAATAAATAAATCCCTTCTACTGGATTGTTAACTCCTTCGGGGTAGGGATGATGTCTCCTTCATTCAGAGTTATAATCTAAATTTGTAACATGGTACCTGACATACAGTATCCATAAATATTTGTTGAATTAATGAATAAAATGAGTATGGAGTAAATGAGGCAAATCTTCTGTATGTGTCTGAATGGCCCGTGTTCTCTCAGTGTTTTCATGTTTAATTGCATCATCTTGGAATGGACTCCCCTTTGATGTTTTGGGCCAACCATTCCCAAAGCAGCAGTCGTTGCCTCTAAAAAGGCTTCTCCATAACCCTCCCCACCTCCCAAAGCTATTTCTGTTGCCATGCTTCATTCTTCAGACTTCCATAGTTGATAAATTTTCTGTTCTTCTCCACCAGTTGATGAGCCCTTCCAGAATAATGTCCTGTTTGTCTTTGCAAACCAGCACCTAGCATTTAGTAAATAACATAAATTCTCATCTAATGCACTGTATGTATAGTTGGATGATTATAACAAGCAATTTGAATATCTGTCTGTAATGGTTATATTGACTCTGTTAGAAAATTGCCTTTTAACACAGTTTCTTAAACTTAGACACTGACCACATTCTCAGTATATGCTGCTATTCTTGTCTCAAAATCAAGGCACTGAATTCTGCCATTTGGGACCTGTTGAGGAACCTGTGAAAATCAATTTCCTACAAGAAATGGTCTTAAGCTAAAGGTCAACACACTCAAACTGAAACTCAAAGTTTTCTTTAAAATCACTGAAACACGTCCTTTCATTTGGCATGTGCTTCTCAAGACAAATTTTTTCTTCCAAAATTGGAGAGGCCACATCTATGTTTTAATACTGATTTGTGAATATTCCCTGGAATAATTTATATCTTTTAAATTTTGTTTGTTTTGTTTTTTTTTTTAAACAGAGTTTTGTTTCTGTGGCCCAGACTGGAGTGCAATGAATCGATCTTGGCTCCCTGCAACCTCTGCCTTCTGGGTTCAAGTGATTCTCCCGCCTCAGCAAGTAGCTGGTATTAAAAGCACATGCCACCACACCCAGATAATTTTTGTTTTTAGTAGAGACAGGATTTCACCATGTTGGCCATGCTGGTCTCAAACTTCTGACCTCAGATAACCTGCCAGGCTTTGCTTCCCAAAGTGCTGGGATTAGAGGCATGAGCCACTTCACTCAGCCCCTTTTAATGTTATGGTTTATGAATTTGTTAAAATGCAAAGATTTTATGATCTTTCTAACTGTAGAATATCATACCTTGTTTATTAAACTGCAGAATAATCTTAGAGGTCCTGATTCTTTGATTTAGCTTCCATAAAGTAGGAATAAAGAAACCAATCAATAAATAAATTTAAGTTATATTTAACTTTGTTAATTGTGACCATTCATCTATGGGATTTGGCCCATGTGAAGCAGATCACAGAATGTGGTGCCTTCTACTGTTTTCCATAGGAAATCCGGTCATGTTCCTAACCCTGTACTACTTATGAGATTTGTTCTGTGAAGATGACATGGTGGTTCTAAGACACTGTAAAGATTAGCTTTTGGATAATGGAAAGAAATTATCGCAACTGCTAGTTATGCTCTCCACTTTGGAAAGTCACTGCTCACAACAATAGACAAAAGAACAAGAGGTTTTAGCACCAACATTTTAATGCTCTGGCTCAGAGGCAACATGTCAGTTTTGCCCAGTATCATAAGCTGGAAATAGTCATACAACAGCACCTAACCCCAAAGTAACACATAAATCCTCAAACATACCTAGAAGTAGAGGGGAACCAGTTATCAGAAAAGAATAATGATGTCTGCAACTCTAATCTTCACCAAGTGAACAAATAAATTGAAAAAAATGTCCTTCAAAGACATCATTGATTGAAGAAAATATTCCAAATGCAAGCATAAAATGTGAACATGAATAAGAAAAAAGTCAAAGCTGATTTTCTTCCTCCTATTCCTACTACAAATTCTTTATTAGTAAATAAATAATAAGCTCATAAAATCAAATGTAAAGTCAGATATCCAATTACTTACATTATCAAGAATACTTTGATATCTGTGGTCATTAAAAATGATCCTTGCCCTGCATGTATACTTGCCAATGATAGTAGTACATGCATACGATTTATAAATTAATATCTACACCTAGGTAGATAACTAAATTATAAGCCTACATAAAGAGTTTTCTCTTTCTCTCTTTTCTGCTCTCTTTCTCTTCGTCTTTCTCTGTGTACGTATCTATGTATATATAAATAATGCAAATCATGTAAAATAAATATATGTGTGGATAAGGGCTATAGAGATCTGAAAATTGGACCTGTTAAGAACACTATTTCTGAGAAAGTGTTTTACATGGAAACCTCAGAAATGTACTGAATTGCTGTGGACCAGTCATTTACTTCCAATGATAAGATAGCAATGTGTTCAGAACATGTGGGACATTTAGAGAGGGTGGATAGATGTGGATGGGAATAGGAGGTCAGGGGAATGACAGAAGCAAATGTCTCATACCTCATTGAATTTACCTTTTGATTTGGTATTTTTATCAGCCATTGAATGTCTCCGTAGGAAAATCTGAAGGATTTGGCAAGTGTGTACCTCCCTCTGGGAGCATGCAAATCAGTATCTTTTGCCATTTAAGAAACACTTTAGCCTTGGATTTTGTCTGTTGACATCTTTTCATCAGTTATATTATTCCTCAGTTGTGAAAATGACACAGTTGAAATGCCAAGTCGATACAAACATTGGATATTTCTGGGGGTCTTTTGGAAACTTTTTTTTTCTGGAAAAAAATCTAGCCAGGTTGTCAAGATAATTCCATATGAGAATATTGAAAGAAAAAAAAAAAGTGAGTATTTCAGGAAGTAAGTGAAAGCATACCAATCAAGAGAAAGAAGAAAATAACACTGGATTTAAAAGAAGAATAATTTAATGTCTATCATAATACCTCTAACAATGAGCATCTAAATTCACTGAGATATCCTCATCAAGTAGGCTTGAGTTTTTATAATTTAGGGAGGGAGGGAGAGAAGGAAGGAAGGAAGGAAGAAAAAGGAATTGTAGGAGATACATTTTGGCAGAGATTTAATCTAAGTATGATTCCCCAAAAATTGTTTTCAATATTGATAGTTTAAGGTTCAAATACATGGTAATAAGAAAATAATATTTAACGAAGTATTATCTAACTTGTTTCTACTGATTTTCATAGTCTTCAGAATAAAGTTTCAAAAATTCATTCATGCAACTGAAAACATGCTAACACTTTAATAAATTTTTTAAAATATACTTTTTTCCACCTTCTTGATATCCTTTAACTAGATCCATGAAGGCAAAACACTACTTGGTTGACCAATCACTTTGGTTATTAATGATTTAGTGTCACTGTGAGTTCCTAAAGCTGAAACCAAAATTATGAATTGTTTTCTTCATGGACTCAGCAGTTTGCCAAATAAGGCAGGTAACTACATTGTTGTTACTCCAAGGTTAATGAACATGGATGTTATTAAATATATTCAATATTTAGTATTAGCTGCAGATTCTTTTCTTCCACACAAATCTAGATAAGAAGCTGCTTAATAATTAAGGGAAAAATTACAAAATCAAAGCTGTTAGGACACAAAATAGGCATAAAGTTTGTTTTTTCTGTAGTGTTTATTTCATTGGTTATTACTTCAAATTTTAGAAGTTTAAGTCTTATGAAGCTTGTGATATTTTATGAAATTCCCAAAAATAGAATAATATTTTTTCTTTTTTAATTTCATCCGACTGCAATAAAAAAAACCCAAGGGAAATACATTAATTCAGCAAATAGAAACATTGTTCTGTGTATTTAGTATCTTTGGGCATGCTGGGAATATGTGTTTCTAAGAGCAGAAAGAAGCATTTGATGAGATAATTTATTTTACTTCTTATTGGAAAACCAGTCTTTCAGAGAGAAACAGGTTTTATTTGTTTGCTTGCTTTGCCTTTTTAAACAAACCAGTATAGTGCATTTTTATATTTGTATTTGTATTTTGATTGCCTTTTTAAACTTGGGATTTGTTTGTGTGTGCATAAGAAGCTGCTACAAATAATACCTGTGAGATTGAAACAAAGTAAAATAACTTGAATTTATTTTATTGATTATAAGAATGATATCTATTCACATTGCAAGAAAGTATTATCTATCTAGCGTTTCCAAGTTATTGCCTGAGAAAGGCATCAATATGTGAAGGTCAGAAGCTCTTGCCGGTAGAAGAGACCCTAGAGCTTAGCAAAAACTACTTTTGCCAGTAATGTTTCTCCATGTACCATGCATGCACCATTTGGTTCAGAATCAAGTGAGGTGCGTTCTAAAAGGGCCCTCTCCATATCAGACCTACAGATCACAGTTTACACAAATAGCATGCTCCCTAACATTTAAAAAAAATCTAATTATTTTTCGCATATCAGCTCTCCAAATATTGAAGATGAATATTGTGTTGCTACTAAACATTTTCTTTCTAAAACACCGCATCCAAGTACAGCCAAATATCTCATGGAAAATGTGCAGTTGATCAATATGCCTCAAACAAGATATAGAAAGCAAGAAAGCGATTAGCTTTGGTACAGTTATTATCGAGAATTTATGACTCCTTGTTTCTAGGTAACTAAAAATAAAAGGCATAACCTTGGACCAGGGGTCCCCAGGACACGGGCCGTAGCCCAGTACTGGTCCCTGGTCTGTTAGGAGCCGGGCTGCACAGCAGGAAGTGAGCGGTGAACAAGCATCACCACCTGAGCTCTTCCTCCTGTCCGAGGAGCAGCGTCATTTGATTTTCACGGGAGCACAAACCCTACTGTGAACTGCCGTTGTGAGGGATCTAGGTTGGGTGCTTCTTATGAGAACCTAACTGATGCCTGATGATCTGAGGCAGAACAGATTCAATCTGGAACCATCCCTTCCCCCAACCCTCGTCTGTGGAAAAATTGTCTTCCATGAAACTGTTCCCCGGTGCCAAAAACTTTGGGGACTG